>JALIZH010024392.1:0-20607 GCA_030522465.1 Rhipicephalus appendiculatus
GGTGCATGGTGTGATGTCTCGCCATTATAGTTCACAGCGCACCCTTATGAAAATGACTCTTGATTTTCCATTGCCGGATTGTGATCGAATTATTGACTTCATTGATTATCCATGGTTCCGCAATACTCATTGACTTGCTTCAATACTTCGTCCACAAAATTTCTGTTGAGCAGTTCGCAATAAAACTTTCATTGACTCATTTCAATAGAAATACCATTGAGGGAATATTTCCTCAACAATATTTCTGTTGAGCACTTTGCAATAAAAAATTTCATTGTCTCATTTCTATCAAAATACCATTGAGGAAATACTTCGTCAACAACATTTCTGTTGAGCACTTTGCAATAAAAAATTCATTGACTCATTTCTATGGAAATACCATTGAGGAAATATTTCGTCAACAATATTTCTGTTGAGCATTTTGCAATAAAAATTTCATTGACTCATTTCTATCGAAATGCCATTGAGGAACTATTTCGTCAGCAATATTTCTGTTGAGTAGTTTGCAATAAAAATGCCATTGACGCAGTTATGTCGAAATACCACCCAGGAATTATTGACTGCCGATGCAACTGTCGTGCGACTTAATGTAGTTCCCGCGCCATTAACCTCTGGTAAGCCCCATTTATTTCACTCAGTGCCATCTCACAAATTTCGATACTGTAGGTCCGTCCAGGATACACACACGCACACGCACACGCACACGCACGCACGAACACACACACACACACATGCACACGCAGGCACGCACGCACGCACGCATGCACTCGCGCATTGGTTGAACAATTCGGTGGTGGTCCAGCATTCGTGAAAGTTCTGGTACTGACGAAGGCCGTGCCGCGGCCAAAATGGTCACAAACTAGAATAATACAGGCCATTTTCGTAAGGGCGCCCTTTCATTCCTCCAACTATATGTGCACCGGACCTGCAGAACTTCCTCCCACAATTACCTTTGAAACTCCATGTTTCTTTCACAAACATTCTTCGTGGTTCTCTCTTCTCGACCGACCATTTCTTGTGAAACCTGTACCTCGCGCTACGACTGATAAATGAAGATAGGTTGAGCGTGCAGGCGTGGTTTGCACATTCTCAAATTCTATATGGCGTGCGTCAGGGGCGTAAGTTTTTTTTTTTTTTTTTTTGGGGGGGGGGGGGGCGGCATTGGGGATGGGTTCAACTGCCCTTGTCATGCGTGTGTTTATATACGGATGCAACGGTAAATAATTCTGGGGGGTGTTGAACAGCCCCTTCCCCCCTCCTCCCCCTTTGGTCACGTACGCCGATGGTGTGCGTGCCGTTCCTCTTTCATCGTTATTTACCACTCCGAGAACAGTTTTTGTGTATGCGCGGGTTCTTTGACTCTGACTTCTCTGGGAGCAAAGATGCTACAAAAACCCATCGGAAACTTGTAAATATTGTCTTGTATTTATAGATCGGATACTTAACGAACACAGTAACTCGCAAAAGAGAATAAAATCCTTGCAAGCACTGTGTGCCCGTTCCGCCTTTGTTTCTTCAATGCCAAGCAGTGGCGTAGCCAGGGCGTGGCACACCGGGCACGTGCCCCCCCGAAATTTTTTTTCGCCATGGCATGCAGAGCGAAAAATGACCATTGCAGGCAGGTGCCCCCTCCGAAATCAAGGAGGTGCCCCCCTTTCTGGCTACGCCCCTGATGCCAAGGGCAACGTATTTCGTGGAAAACTGCAAAGCGCAACTTCGAAGCGGAACGAGAATCACATTGAACACAGGACAACAGCTTTTTTTTTTTTTTTTCAAGACATAAGTAGAAGAATTCAGTATTTTTATTGCGGTTACTATTGAGTATATTGGCTTTCTATTCAAATGTAAACGAACTTGCCCAGAAACATAGTCATCGGCAGGATTTTCTCTTGGGGGGTGCAAACCAGTGTTGCATCGCGCCTGGGGGGAGGGGGACAGCATTGGTGTACCTTGGGTGAGGGCAAGTGCTGGTGAGGCTTGAGGGGGGGCAAGTGCCCCTTTTGCACCCCCCCCTGCCGACGCCCATGCCCAGAAACGAAGTTTGTTAAACCATATTTTTTCGATTAGCTGTTGCCATTCTATAAAAGTTTTCTCCTGCTTTTATTACGACGACATGCAATGTACTTTTAAATAATGTTTCAGCGGGAGATTTGAAATTCATAGTATGTATACGAACTTCCTTACGTGTGCCACTTGAAATATATCAATTAAGGCTAACAAAGTACATCAATACGAAAGAAGTTGCAGCTGAATCATCATCAATGCGTCACGCTTAGGGTGACTAAGGGCGAGGAATTGATGGTGAAATTGATTCGTTGCTCAATACGAAGAGGTATTAACTGGTACTGCGAACACTTGTTGTCAAAAGGTGCGGGTTTTCTACGTGCCTTTGTTTTACACACGCATGGACGCACACTTTTAGCCAGCCGTAAGGACAACAGTTGTTACTGCTAGCAGTAATTAAAACGCACCCCTCGTGTACAGATGCTGCATATGTTTAAACAACAAAAGCGCAGTAGTAGTATTAAGAACCGAGCTGACGCGGTTGCTGACGCCCGATCGTACAAAAGGCGCGCGTGCGAGAAAGAAGTGGGGAACAAGGCATGGCCTCCGAGATTGCACGTCGGCGCGATCTAAGAGGCCGTGAATAGACTCTAGCATGGTCGACAGCTGGGTCGTTGGTATGGTTCCATATTATTTAAAGCAGCCCAAAGGACAGGACGAAGTGGACACAATGCTTACTCGCAACTAGAAGGTTTATTAGAAGAAGCATAAAAAGAAAACAAAATGAAGTGACCCAAACAAACTGCGCCATCGCCGCCACGTGCGAATCTTGCCAACATGCGCGAAGGCAAGAAGAAACGATTAAAAAAAAAAAACAGCGATCGGTAAACAGTTTTAGCGTCTTAACGCGCAGCAACAAGGTATAACAAAAAACAAAACACAAAAGCCAAAGAGCATCTGTCATGGCATCTGTCTACCCCGCCTCCAAAAAACTCATTTCGGTTTGCGATAACGCCACTGTAGGAGAGCTGTACTCTAGCCATAACGGAAAGGTGTAGCCGAAGGACGGAGGAGAGCGCTGCCAGGCTAAGCCAGGCCAACGCAGTTCAAATCGCGCGCCCGCTGAGCGAGAGCCAATCAGTTCAAACCGGAGAGCGCGCAAGCGCAGTCGGCGCGGTGACGTTCAAGACTTGTCCGGACTCGAACGCTCTCGCTGCGAACAAAGTTTGCTTCGCGTACGTACTTTTACCGTGTTTATCAACATTATGCGTGGTTATCGTCGTTGAATGGACACGTAGTACTGCTTACATTGCGTGTTGGTGCGTACGGATGGTTCGGGTTGTTGTTTGACACGGAATCTACGGCGGCGATGCGTCGTCGTGGGCCCAAACAACGGACGTGCAGCCGGCGCAGCTTTGTCAGAACGGGATCACAAGCGCGCCTTTTGACGAGACTCACAGGACTCACACCAGCGGATACCACACTTCGGTGAGTTCAAGAATGTTGTCAAATCGGGTAACTGAGTTACATTAGTGCGTGACGACTTTTATGCAGGGAAGAGTGCTCGGGCGGCGAGTTACCCCGCTGTGCAAGATAAAGGGCCTGATACGGAAGTATGCATTGCGCTAACATCTTTGCTTTCTGTGCTTGGCCGTGTGTGTTGCCGTATGCGTTGATTGCAGCTGTAAACAAGCCGACGAATGCACTTTCCATTAGAGATTCTGTGCTCTTGTCATGCAAGCCTTGTGTTGCTGAGCCGTTATTCCTTGGTTGTGTACAGTGCGAGATCGTCGCCTGAAGCGGCTTGTACAATGCCTTGGTGCCGTAAAAGTGGGTCTGCTTCTAAACGTACTAGTTCCACATGCACTTGACTTTATAGTTCAATAAGCATGGGTATAATGAACTAACGTGCAAAGGTAGACGGGGACGCAGATAGAATGACACAATGCTGCCATGCATACGCTACGCTGCTCAGAGCAAGCCTCAGGTTGCATTGCCGTCTTCCGTGCTGCGTCGCTTTTGCAAATAATTAGCACGATTGTGCATTGGATAATATAATAATCTGGCTGCGCAAGGTCGCTGCTCGTAGCACTTAGATGTGTACAAGAAGTCCACTGGTAGCCGTGCATTTGTGTGAATCGCGCTGTAGATACAAGTAGTAACAGGAAGTACCACACATACAGTGGCGTAGCCAGGGGGTGGCACACCGGGCCCGTGCCCCCCATCGAAATTTTTTTTCGCCATGACTTAAAGAGCGAAAACTTACCATTTCAAGGAGCCCCCCCCTCCCCCCCCCCCCCCCTCCCCCATGAAAAAAAAATTTCTGGCTACGCCCCTGCACACAGACAACTGTAAACTGATTTAATGGGAAGTCGCACAGCGTGCATGTAGCGTGTTTTCTTTTTTGGACATGACAGATTTTTTTATAAACGTTGTATGACAGTCGGGCTCCTGTAATTTTCGCACAGGAACTCTTAAGTCGAGGCGTAAATTCTTTGCCGCAAGCAAAGTTACATTGACACAGCTAATCGTTTCTCCATTTTTTAATGAATGACATGAGGGAAGTGGTTGATGTTAGACCGATATAGTGCGTGCCAGGTTATGGCATGCCAACCTTTTTTTTTTCTTTGAAATCACGAACGTTGCATGTAATCCGAGATGTTCAACTTCGAATTTTATGGGTGATGTCGGAGCTAGGAGCGCCCGGCGTGCCGGCAACGTGGCGCCTCTGAACTACACATGACGAGGACGTGACGACATTTGAAAAAAAACTTGGTATAATTGCACCCAAGTCAATAATTAAAAGTAGTTAACAAGTTATTGATGGTGAGTGTCAGTTCAAGTTGCGCTTATTAAGCAAGTGCATGCTCTGCTTGTTGCTGTATTTGAAAAAAAAAAATTGGGCCAGACATTTATCTTGTCATTTCATATTTTCTTTCTGTTCAAACACAAATTCTTGTAACAGTGAAGTAGCACTGTTGCAACAGCTTCTTATCCGAAATGGTTTAGGCTGTGCTGGTGCATTGAAACACTACTTGATTGTGTTGTACTGTGCAGTTTTTGTTTTCCTTGGTGCTTTGATAAAGAAGGAGAAATTTAAATGGGGCTGTTATTTGCACAATTCAGTACTAAGGTGTAGGATTCCGTGAAACTGGCAACAATGCTGCTTTGTTTATCTAGTTATCAGAGAACGCGGTATGCGATTTGTGCTCTGGCGTGCTTAAAGCACGGAGAAATTGAACAAACAAAAGAAAGGGAATAAATCAAGGGCTTATTTTCTTTGTTAGACACAACCTGATGAAGCCAAGGGAGGCATAGAGGAGATCATTCATAGTTTTTAAATGTAGTGTTATAATTATGACAAATTAAGAGGAATTAATGTGGACAAAAACACAACATACTGCTGCCAGGGCCTGAACCTACAACAAAGTATTGCATCTGATACTCCGTCGCTTTAGCTACCACTACGTCGCTCTCTCATCCACCCAGTGGGCACCTCTGTGTGTGTAATCCCGGCAGTGCCACACCAGCATTCACAGCCATGCTGGTATCGCGTAGCGCGGGATCTCCTTGCGAACTGGTAGCTGAGCAATACACGCTCAAATGCTACCTGAGGGCATCAAGCTTGCTGGCACGAGGCCCCTCGCTATGAAAGAACAAAAGGGGGTTGAATCAAGGGCTCATTAAATTGAACAGAAATTGCACATTTATCATAGATGTATTCATTTATTAGGGGGGTGCTGCTGAAGTTTTCTTGTGTTCAATTGACCTATGTGGCAAGCTATATATTTCATCCTTTTTTGTTACACAAGGGCAGGAAAGTTGAACACCTAATGCATTATTACAATTGTTTGCAGTGAGCCATTACTCCTCTAATACTTGTTCTTAATGCATCCTGGGCCCATTTTCGAGGACAATATTGGTATATAAACCAATGGCTTATGTCAAGCCATCGTGTTTAATATTTACTACTTGTGTACTGTAAGGCCTCTTTTGTGCGCAAATTTATGGAACTTTTTGTGGTATCTGTTATGCATGTTCCCAGCACAGACGGCTGTTCAAGGGACTGAAGTGGTGGACAACTTGCTGTAAAAGAGGGGAGCATTCTTCCTGCAAGTCTGGACAAGGCCATATGAAATGGTACGCATTTGTTTCCATCACTGCAAATAGGCAGATAAGATTTTTTCAAATGATAAACTTATTCCACTCATATTGTGAGCAACGCCAAGACAGGAAACACGTAATAGCAAGCACACGTCATATACATGTTCCACTTGGCCGTGTAGTACATGTGTTTGTGGTACAATGTACTGGATGCTTTGAGTTGAAAAGATTATAGAAGAGACACCTTGGATCAAGACTAATAATCAGAAATGAAGTGTCAACTACCTGCACTGCGCCATAGCAAGATGTCTGACTGAGCAAACGTCTATGCACGGCAGAATTAAAGTGATTTTCAGAGTTTCATGATGAAGTAAAGCCTTGGTAAAAGTTGTAAGGTATGCATGCTTGTGCAGTGGAGTGGTGCCGTCTTGGGCATTGTATTTGCCCTAACCAAGTTGCACAAATGAACTGGCAGCGGACTATGGCATCCAAGTATTATTCTTTACCTTTATGTGTGAAACAGCACAAAAAATTATTGAAGAGCAAGACTGGTGGAGCACGGACAGAGTGCTGACTACCGATTGAAGGTTATTAGTAAAACCCTGCCACATATTCCAGTTTCAAAAAGTAATTTTCACAGAGGAAAGGAAACAAGGGACACATCAAGTGTCTTATCGTTGAGTAATGATACTCTTGCTGCCATGTCTATTGATGACATGCTGACTATCTTCTTGCCAGACTTGCATACAGTGTGCCTCTAGATCTTCACCATACTTCATTTCTGCATTTATTGTGAATCTGTCTTTATGAAGCAAATCTTTGCATGCACGCTCCTTGCACTGTAGTGCCCAGTAACTTCCATATTCATTTTTACATTGTTCTGCTAATGTTTAGTTTGGTGGTTAACATTGTCCTGTCTGCCATTAAAACCTTCACTGTGATAATACTATATTGTATGCTAGATGAGTTATTCAGTGTCCACTTGTGTGAATGGTGGTGCCCTTATATTTACATTTGATGTTTGGTGCTTGTTTGCCGCTAAGCACCTTGGCCATTTCATAAAACACCATCAATCACCTTCGCTGCTTAGTTAATGAAAACATGTATAACATTTTTCAACATGCTGACTAAATCAAACAGCTCTGAGTTGGCGTTTGGTGCCTGCTATCTTTTGCTTCTTACAAACCGTGACATGTATCTTAGAATCCCACTGTGAAGCTGTTCAACTCTTTTGTGATTTCTTACTTTAAAGGAGCATTTGGCTGTTGTAGACTGCTTGTTAGTAAGTGTGGGTTTATTGTTATAAAAAAAAGATTAATATTCTCGCAAATATATCCCACAGTGGATATGCCATTTTTAAGACATAACATTCCTTATAGCTGTTGTGTTTATTGTGCAGGCTTTATTGTAACCAGCTTGCACAACTGCACTAAAACCAAAGTAAAATGATGTCCTAAGCTTGAAAACACACTTTGCTGTCAGCAGTGGTATTACATTTTTTTTTTGTACAGAAGCTTATGAACAGTAATTATGACATGCAAAATGCACTTACCAGCATTTTAGTGTTTACAATACAAATAAAATGAAGCTACCCTTAATTCTTGTGACGTGGTAGAGTTTCATTTAGGAGCAATAAAAATATGCTGCACAATACGAATTTTCTACTGCTATTCGCATCTCACTTGGGTAAAGTGACAAAATTATTTAAAATGCCTTGAAGTCTTTAAGAAGTGGAAATTTTAAGGGTTTGCTTTTGTTTGTTAGACACAACATTAATGAGAACTAACAGACAATAATGCCAAGGAAAGTATAGGGGATGTTATTAGTAGTAAATGTAATGCTAATGTGAAGAAAGAAAAGTAGACGAAAGGATAACTTGCCGCGGGCAGGGACTGAACCTGCAACCTTTGAATAATGCGTCTGATGCTCTGCCAACTGAGCTACTGTGGCGGCCATCCCCCGTCCACTTTATGGGCTATATGTGTGCATTAAACATGGGAGCATCAGTCAGTGACGCTAGTGGCCGTGGACGGCGAGTGTGGAACACTCTTTTTCTGCCTGTTGACGTCACATAGCACGTGACTCCAACAAAATGCCTTGTAGTTTTTGTAACTTTTCTTACTAAACATATTGTTACTCAGTAGGCAAAGTTAAATAATAGTTGGGCTAGTTTGCTGAACAGAAAAGGGAAGAGTGAAGGGCAGAGGCAGCTCAGTCTTTTTGGTAGCTCAACTGCCAGAAAGCACTAGGATTCAGCTGATGAAATTTAAACAATGACACGTGCAAGGAAGCCACTATATGTGCAAGTAGAAGCACTAAGCTATGCATCCTATTGGTGGACTGATAAAATTAAAAATGTAACCCATGTTTTTAACTGGACATGTGGGCTCTGACTGCTCACTTGACAGATTGGCAAGAAGATTGCTGCAGTTTCATGGCTGGTTGAAAAATGTAATTGTATCATTTGTGAACCCGCAGGGCGAGAAGTGGCATATTTTACTAAGAACCTTACCGACTGACTTCTGTCGTCAGTGAAAGTTTTTGCTGACCTGCTTGCATGTTCATTTCTAGCACACTTGTTGGAGCATTTGTTAGCCCATAGGGGATAACTTGCATTTGTGAATGAATTTCACCAGTTGAAGGCAAGAGCTCTGCCCTGTCTCTTTTGATTTATGTTATATGTATAGCTGGAAAATATGTTGCAGCTAAAATGGCAAAGTATGGTTCACACCTTTGGCTTTGAAGGTGTTCATAAAGTTCTTGCACAGCGTACTTTTTGTTCTTGCCCTCTTTTGCATTCTTTACTGAGGAATGCACAATGCTGGTGATGCACTGCAGTTATTTTGAAAGCAGTGAGTGCGTGAAGACAAGGAGAGTGAAAAAATGACGCACAGAGCACTACTTCCATCTAATATTTATGACAATACATATGTGCAGTTTCTTCGCTCATGTCGTGGTAACATGCGTGCTCAAGAACACAGCTGTCGCTAAAGATTAAAGGCATCAACTGCGCACAGAAACGGCAACGAATCTTTAGCGAAGAAACAATGCGAGTCTTGTTCTTGAGCATGCGTGTTACCACGAGATGAGCAAAGAAACTGTATATATATGGCGTGCTTGTGTTGCAATAAATGTTCTAATAACACTCGTCATTGGGCTAGTTGGTGCATTGCATGAAGGAAATATAATTTGCCAAAAAATTAACGAACATAGGAAACGGCGAAGAAGACAGGTGGAAAACGGCTTGACTACGCTTTGGTTGTCTAGCTGCTTTCCTGTCTCCTTCACCGTTTCCTGTGTTTGGCCATTTTTTGGCTGGATATATTTCTTTGTTGCAATCAATATTAGTTGGAAGTAGTGCTCCGTGTGTCATTTTTTTTCTCTGTCCTTGTCTTCGTGTGCTCACTGCTTTCAAAATATCACGATACCAACTAGCTCGGTCCCAGCCTTTACTGCAGCTACACCCACACAGAACTAATGAAAGAATTTCATTATGACCTGTGCATACTATATTATATTTTTCTTCTGGAAGTTTTAGTTATAAGTGCCCTGTCCTTCTTTCGCAGGCTTCATCTGTCGCATATCGCCCGGGTCACGAATGTAAAGAACACCCTGGCACCTCTTCTGTCGAGGGAACCGAAGCGCTCTCGAACAGCCGAAGATGGATGGTGCAACTAACAGTGACTGACTGTGTTTTTATAATGTGCAAGTAAATGAAGGATCACATTATGCTAATTTAACACCAATTGCATTCACTAGTCAAGGGTTGCAATATTGTAATGTTTATGTTTATGCACAGTTACATTAAGTGAGCTCCTGATAAAGCTTAGGCAATCATGTATTTTGGTGGTATTCATAGCGCACACATTCCACATTAAATTGTGATCTGCTCCTTACTGAGTGTGCATGCAGGTCCTCTAAACGATTGAAAACCCTTGAAATTGGAGAGTACATTTTCAGGGCCCTTGAGAAACCTGGAATTGGTTTCTTTCCTTGATAACCTTTGGAATTTCTTGGCATGTGGTATCTAATATTGACTATACTACTTGCTTTCTATGGTCGGTAAACATTCGTCCAGCAAACTGAGGGAACATGTCGTGCTCAGTGATGTCTTTGCTACTGTGTTTCCCCTGCTTGCATCATCGGTTGACCTATCGTTCATTTCAATTCCGCACCTGCTGGTCCGCCTTCTCCCCCCTTTCTCTCGACTTGGCTTCTTAGGAATCGATTTCACTTCCAGCGCTTGTGCTGATTTCTCCCATTCTATGGCTAGGTCTCGGTCGTGTGATAGATCTTCTAGCTCAACAAACATCCACTGTCCTATGCAGGCAAACTTGAAAAAAAAAAAAAAAAAGAGCTTATGCTCTGTGCTAGAAAGCAAGTACTTCAGACTAAAGCTGCAGGCATTGCTGCACAGGCTTAGTGATTGGCTACCATGTAATGCTTTCTATTCCTCTTTTGTGTATATGAAGACCTTGACTTTATACCTAGAGGGTATTTGCTAAGTTGCTTGCTCTACTGACAGAAGTCCAATTCACATTTGACTCAATCCCTATCAAACTTCAAAAACAGGAGAAGCGTGATGACTGTAAACATGTATTCAACGAAATTGTGAAAAAGGGGAAAAAATTTTGAAGCGGTCATTGCCATTTCATTGTTTAGCCGGTCAGTAATCCGGAAAAGTAGAAGCGTCGTATGTATGTCACTTTCATAAAACAACAGTTTCCTAAATACTGAAAAAGTGAAATATGGGAACTGAATAAAATGACTTATCTAATATGAAAGATGTCCTAGTAGCTGCGTAATGCTGTGAAGTTTTGTGCACGTTAGGAACTGATGTGAACAGGTAGAGCATCGGAAGCATTTCCCAAGGTTGTAGATTTAGTACCTACCAGCGGCAAGTTGGTTTTTCATCCACTTTAATTCCTTTCCATTCGTGTCATACTTACTGCTCTACAGTGGAAACCTACAAATAATGTCCACTATACCTTCCTTGGCTTCACTGCCTCTAGGTTTTTATTGGTTGAATCGAAGTTTCGTACTTTGAATGCATAAAGCTGCCCATATTGTTTTGGAAACTTTGTTAGAGCAGAAAATTGGTATTTGGGATGCTTCTTTGTGTCCTCCAAAAAATCTTCAATAGGAATCCTTGAAAATTCTTCAATTTGGACTTCAAAACCAGTATGAATCCTGTTCACTCCTGTCCATTTCATCCCATAGTGGCGTGCCCCGCCTGCAGCGTTATGCTATTTTTAGTTTCTGGTATGTCTAGTCATCTAAGATTTTATTTTTATTTATTCAAATGGTGCTTTCTATAGTGTTCAAATTATTTTGTCATATTGGATGCGGTTGGCACATTAGTGAGAAGTACTCTGCTACGTCAAACTGCAAATATTTAAAAATTTGAACAAAAAAAAATTGCTTGCTAAAAAATAAATATTTTACTTAGAAAATTGTGTTTTCTTGTATTTTTTGCCAAGTTTCACCGAAACTCGGCTAGTATACATTAAAACATGCTAGTTGAGTAGAATACAAATTCATGGCGATGTTCATGTGTTGCTGTGCTTTGCCTGTGCATTGGTGTTGTAACCTCGAGTGTAAAGAAAGGTGTCGTTAACTTACAGGTGCTTGCACCTTCCATACACTACCTCAATGGGTAGAGGGAGGCATGTGCAGTGCTAATTATGATCTGTATGAATATCTGTTTGTAGAGGAGACTGGTGTATAGTATTGGCTTCGATGGACTTTGAAGATATAATACAGATTTCAGTAATCTTTTAACATAATCTTTTCTGCACCTTACGCTGTGTGAAAACAAGCAGTGTAACCATTAATTATGTTGAAAGGTTTTATTCCCGCTGGCACGAATTGAAGCTATGTTGCCTAATTGAGATTATTGTTGCTTTGAAAGAATGGGCAAATGTAAATGTGGGCACTTCTGTACTGCAGGCCCAAGGTTATTGAGTTAGGCTTGCTGTACACATGTGCTTGCATTTATGTTTGGCCATTCTCCCGAAGCAAGAATAATATCAGTTAGGCTCGTAGTTTCAGCCATGTTTCAATGACCCTTCACTGTTGAAAGTGAAAACACTCTCAACATGACGTCAATTTGGCATTCACCATTTTTTAAACGAAAACTCAATATTGATTTGCTTGATGGCTTTTCAATTGAAAGTCGCGGGCCAATTTTCAATACTGGTCAACAACTGCCTCAACGGTATTTTCATTTATCTGCAATGTATTCGCAATTGTCAGTTCATTTCCTCTCAACGATAAATCAATATTGATTATATTGATTTGCTTTATGGTCTTTCAATTGAAAGTCGCGGGCCAATTTTCAATACTGGTCAACAACTGCCTCCTCAACGGTATTTTCATTGATTCGCAATGTATTTGCAATTGTCAGTTCATTTCCTCTCAACGATAAATCAATATTGATTATATTGATTTGCTTTATGGTCTTTCAATTGGAAGTCGCGGGCCAATTTTCAACGGTCGTCAACAACTTCCTCAACGGTTTTTCTATTGATCCGTTATGTTTTTTCAATGTCATCTGTTGACATTGCTCAATAACTTCTCTATGTTTTTTTCAATAAGAATTTTTGTAAGGGCATGTTCACAGGCGCTGTGAACATGCGCTGTGTATAATTATTGCTGCAGTTTTTCTGTGCTCCTTGTGGAGAAAGGGGAGAAGGTCCGACTAACCGCAGTTCTTGACATTCTCCTTCAAATTGTTTTACGTTTATCGCATGTGAATCGTATCGCCTCAACGTCTTATAACTCGTCCTCGGGCGGCTTTCGACCGCAGCCTGACAGCTGACCTCCACGCTTATTGCCCTTCTGCAGGGTCCTCTGAAGTGACATCGCTTAAGTCCACGTAATGACCTGTTCGCTTGTTCTTGGGCTTTGGCTGTGTACACTTGCTTCAGGTCAAAAGCTGGATAGAAAAACCGGAAGCGATTTTTGGTACTTTCGGTTACGTTTATTTTCCGGAAAGCACCTAATCCTCAATAATGTACGGAAGGTGCGCGTACAATCCAGAAATAGTATTTTCGATAGACGTCACTTCGCAGGGAAGTTAGGACAAAATAAGGCGGAGCGGAGGCGCTCGAATGTATACGACAATATGTCTAGAAAATAAGATAACAAAAGAACTCACCACATTGTCATAACATTTCAGCGGCGCTTTCAGTCGGGAAAAAGGCCTCCTCGCTAATCCTCTCTCCGGCTGAAGGTGTCCAAAGTATAACAGCGGAACTACAAACATTTCGGTGCTTATAAATGTTGTTCTTGTTAGTTTCTTTCATTCATGCTTTATATGTCCACGAAACGCTAGTACGCCTCGCCTGCTCTTTTTTTTGTTTTAGCGTGAAAAAACATTGTGCTGAAGACACTGACAAAATGCATTTTCTCAGTGTTCGTGGCGTTCACATACTATCAAGGGCGCTTTGGAAAGGCAACGTCACTTGGCAGGTAGCGCCACTGTAGAGCGGATGATATATATATATATATATATATATATATATATATATACGGGGTTGGGAACAGGTCGCGGGATCGAATCCCGGCCGCGGCGGCCGCATTTTCAATGAAGGCGAAAATGCTTGAAGCCCGTTTGCTTTAGATTTAGGTGCACATAAAAGAACCCCAGGGGAACGAAATTTCCGGAGCCCTCCACTCTCATAATCATATCGTGGTTTTGGGGGCGTTATACCCCAACAATTCTTGCTATGCATGTGTTGGGAAACATGTAAATAAATGTGAGCCATCTTTTTTATTATTGCGACAGCAATAAAATGGGCACATGTTTTAGCAGCGCGAAAACAAACAAGGGGATGAAGCAGGGAATACACAGAGCACAGGTACTTTCTAACAAATGGTTTTATTAACGGAAAACTCAAGACATTTTATCCGAACAGAACTTCGCAAAGCGCTTCTGGTACCACATCAACGCACACAGCGAAAGCACGAGACAAGACAATCACAAAAACACAGAACATCTCTTCGTCTGATATGGCAAAGGAAGCATGACTTGTACAGTCATCTTTGTGCTGTGATTTCTTCAATGATTTCTCTAGATTTTTGGTTATTTGCCACCCTCGGCAGGTTTTGCTGTCTCCGTCAACGTCATGTTCTGGTATAAAGCCCATATTGATAACGTCGTCACGCGCATCGTATGTTCTACGTGTGAGTAAAATCACGCGAGCACTGGAGAACAACGCGTATGAAGCAGACACGAAATGAGCCTGCTATCTCCGTTGCGCGACGGGGGCGTGCAATAACATCGCTCACCAGAAAATTCTGGATAGTCTTCAGGGCTAAAAGCGGCTCTATAGGCAGCTTGACTTGGTCCCTGAAGACGCTTACATTGGCAGCATACGACGTCTACAGTACAAAATGGGCATATAAGATCACACTTAAACATACGTGAGTAATACCAGAGTCCTTCAATGCTTTTCTGGTCACGAAACTTCTCCGTCACTCTATGGGGAGAGCTTGCTATGTCGCCGCAGTAACCCGCGACGCGGCGCTAGGAGCGCGCAGGGGGGCATTGAGGATGGATAGCTTCGCTGCGTAGGGAGAGCTGGCGACCTGAGGAATGCGGCGGCATCGGCGTTCAGTTTTCGTCGTTTCTCTAAATTTGTGTGACTGATGACTGTGCGAATTGTGTGCGAGGACACGGATGGTGTACGTGAGCGACGATGCCCAAGACTTGTTGTGTACCGGGTTGCCGATCCGGCTACAGAGGCGCGAGCGAAAAGGTGTCGTTATTCAGTTTACCGAGGGACTGCGACGATAGAGAGAAATGGAAACGTGCGATACCGCGACAGGAAACTGGCGTATTTAACTTCGAATCTGAACACGTGAGAGTGTGCGAGAAACATTTTGACGCAACCGATGTTATTCGAACGGACGACTTCGTAGTGAATGGTGAAAATGTGTTGTTGCAACGCGAGAAGGCAAAGTTGCGGGCCTGCGCCGTTCCTCGCCTGTTCAAAGAATTGCCGGCGTACATGAGCAAACCGAAGCCGCGATCCCGGTCAGCGAGAATTAAGCCCAGAACCAGCTAAAAGATGTCGACTGTCCTCACCTGACTCTCAAGAGAAAACATTCTGCCGTTTTCTATCACGAGAACGTCCGATACAACCGCAGCTGGCGATGAAGGTAAGCTAAATATCTTCTCATGACCTCGCTTCTCGTTTCGTCCATCTGTCTGCTGCTCCCAAATGCCTTGGGCAATTAAATTGTGCTTTGTATCGCCCCCTCAGATGCGACAGCGGACGTCGAAGTGTGCACGGGCAGAGCCTGCCAAACAGATGAACTCGTCTGCTCCTTTTCGGAGTTGCAGGCCGTGAAAGGCCAGCTCCGGAGTGCGACGCAGTTACTTCGGCGGTGCCAAATGAAGCTCGCAAAGATGACTGTGTCGGTGAACAGACACAAACGACAGGATGAGGACATCCAGAAGCTCTCCGCTCGCGAAAAGTTGATATTTGATCAGTGGCTGATGAAAGCGAACGCGAAGTCTCCAACAGCCGTGAGGTAAGCTAGTGAGACGCGAGCAAATGTTCCATTACGTACATCGGTCTCTGCCTCTGTAGTCTGTATTTCAATCATTTTTAAAGACTCCGATGTGACCATAGCGTACACACCAAAAACATCTAGTGATTTGTGACCCAGTAAGCTTGACAGTCTGTCTGGTAGAAAGAAACATATTTTCAAGAAATATGACACATATTTCTCCAAAAATTTGTCATCTGTCCTTCTGAGGAGACTGTGTGCTTATTAAAAGCAAAGGATGCAGTTAAGTACCACTTGGCTGTCATCAGGTATAAGTTTATATGCATTTTGTTAATTGTTTTGCATTTAATTAGGCAGTGCACTTTCTTTTTGCATTGTGGTTTGTGTTTGCACGGATGCCAGCATTGTGATAAACCAGCAACTCTTCTATGGTAGTATTCGACTGCTCGAGCAATCCTTTTATTCGTTGCTTGTGACGTTTGCGTGTGCTGCTTTAAGTGTAATGCGAGAGGTAATTCTTTCGGTGGTGGTAGCCTGTGCCATATCCAGCAGCAGATGCATGCAGCTCACTACGGCAGGTGTACTTCGTAACGTCATTTGGTTGCCTCATTATATATGCACTGTGCATGCTATAGTGCACGAGGAATGACTGCACATGTGCATCAAACATTCTCTTTCTTGTATTTCTAAGTTTTGCCTCACTATCGCATTAGTTTTAACAGGGTGTGCTTCCTGCACGTGCTGGCTTTGTAAATATATTTCTGTAAATACATTAGTTAAGTGTAAAAAGGACACGGTGTGCAAACGCTGACACAAGAGAGAAGTCAAGACACCACAAATGCCGTTCAGTGTTTCTTTAGACACTTTAATTAGTTAAGTGTTATTTTCGCAAGTTGCTGGTATTTTTAGGTTCTTTCCAGATTATTAAGTGCTTTGCATTGTTGTCTTGTTTGACTAGTTTAAAAGTGTTTTTTTAATTCTCATTTACTATGTGTCATGCTAATTTTTGTGTATTTATATTGTACTTCAAAGGTTGTTTTGCTTTTTTTTCAATAGCCTGCTTTGTTCATGTGCCGGCAATATTGAGAATTTTCCTACGCTAGAAAAATGCCATCCACAGCATTCTGTTTGCCAAGGTGTTTTTCCAATAAAAGTTTTCTCTCTTTCTCCTTCAGTCGTAGCATTCTTGCTTTGTTTATTGTAAGCTAGTGACTCGACCCTGCGACGTTCTCAAACATGCACATTGAAATAAGCAATCAGTGAAGTATAGACGCAATGGGCATGTTTTTGCATGTTTGGGTACTTGGCATGTTTTTGGGTACTTTGCCCCTTGTCACATTTTTCGCATTTTGAATAAATCGAAAGTGCTACGAACCTCTGCTTGTCAACATGTATGCTGATTTTCTCTACATTAGTGAAACGCGGCTTCGTTTCATTTAATCAGAGCACCACAGTGCAATTTTCATTAAGAAATTAGTTGAATCGCGCCGTGCAAACGTAGCCCGTCCAGGAGGCTGAGTAACTCATGTTGTGATTTGTAAAAGTGCCACCAGCTCAAAGACGGGAGATACCCGATTGCCCTTGCGTAGCTGCACAATGTAAAAGTGCGACACACTTTCGCTCGTGCAATGTCTATGTAGCATGAACTGGTGAAATTTACACGTAGGAAATGAGCACAGCGTGGTTACAATCTCTGGAGGTAAGACTACAGGTTAAACGCTAGAGATCGGTTGGTATTCACGCGGCACATGGACGTTACCTTGCGAAAGCTTCGTCATTCCCGATTTCAAGTGTTGCCGAAGCTCTGTGAGGTGGGCTGCAGCGGACTGAATGATTGTAAACTGTAAACAGGAATGCAGAGCTTTTCTCTTTTTTTTTCTTTTTTGTAATGCGGTCTATCAAACTCCCGCGGCTTAGGTGGTCTGGTTGTAAACAGCGCGATCCGCGCTGGCTCAACTCTCGCTGTGAGACTTCAGTTTGCGAGTTGGTGCATTCTTGAGGTTTGCGAAGGGCCACAAATCTAAGTAAATATATTTTGCCTGAATAAACACTCTCGTGCACCATTGCCTGAGGTAAGGAACCGCGCTGGAACGACGTATGCAGCGAATATTGCTTCATCGGCACGAATTGCAGCCTAGCTATCTTTAAAAAGATACGCGAAAGTAAGTTTTTCTCCCGCTTATGCATTATTCACATTGTATGTCAGGTGAAGTATGAATGGTAGTTTAATTATTGCGGTTTGGTGCAACACAAGCTGTTGCCTCGAACCGGCACAGCATTCAGCCGAGCGCAGCGCGCGCGCACGGATGCCCCCTCGTTGACTGCAGCGAGCCTAGCGGCAGCTTTTGTCCCTGTATGAAACTGCGGGCGGAGTTTCGTGACCAGAAAAGCATTGAAGGACTCTGGTAATACTGTAAGAGTTGCAGTTAGGATTACATCAAGCAATAGAAAATAGCATAGACAGTCACAGTAAAATTCACACTGAAACGTTTAGTACAGCATAAAGAACTTCATAATACAAAAAACGTACTGTAATTGCAAGAACAAAAAAAATCACAGCATATCCACGGAGTGAATAATGATGAGTGGGCGAAGCTCCGGAGGTTCCTCCGAAACGTGCCTGTGTGCACGTTTCACCGCCGCTTCACGGTCTCTCAGCTCGGGGTCCTCTTGCGGGCGCTTCCGTGCCGCTTCGGCTTCGCGGGCTCTCAGCTCAGGATCCGCTTGCCGGCGCTTCCGTGCCGCTTCGGCAGCCAGAGCCCTCACCATCTCTGGATCTTCTTGCCGACGCTTCCATGCAGCTTCGGCTTCGCGGGCTCTCACGGCGAGCCCGCGCTGCAGCCGCTTTCCGAGCCCTCCGCTCCGCCGCCTTGTCTTCGTCGCTCATTGCGCGCTGACTGCCGAGCGAAAGAGGGGTCTCTTGCATCGGGGGTGGAGCGAGCGCCGCCGCGCCTCAAGCGGTCTCCGATTCAATGAGCGCAATGCGCCTCCATCCAATGAGATTCTAGCGTCGCCGCGCCATCCAGCGGTCTCCTATCACACTAGAGCAAGCAGCGGAGCCGTCTCCTACGCATCGGAATGGAGCGAGCGCCGCAGCGCCATCTAGTGATCAATTCACGTACTGTCACAGCGCAGCGCCATCTAGTGAACATTGTGAGAAGCAGCCCAACCGGGGGTGGCTACGACGAAGGAGGGACTGAGCCATAGCATAAGGAGCTTCGCCCCTAAAAAAAAATAAGAACAGCATTCTGTAAACTTGAACGTTAACAAGTTTCGCATACAACTGAAAGTACAAAAAATTTCACAGAATAAGATATCGCGTAAAGATGGCAAGACATAAAATCAAATGCGGTACAACAAGATAGGCTAAAGTTCGGCACATTCATTTAGAATGGATGGTAAATTATATGGGGTGCTTGTAAGTTGAAGGTGGTTCGGTAACGAGGAACAAACCACGTTAAAGTATGTCGTACAAGAGAAGCGTACCTCGCGCAAGTATTCTTTGCGCCCGCGTGGCTCATCCATTACGCCGTGTCTTTGACGTGGCCCACTTTTTGGTCTGTTACTGCGTGGGGCGGTGTAGAAAGCACGTCAGCGCCGGCGCCGCGGACTGGCGACCTCCGTCTTTGCTATTCTGGCGTCACGTTATGCCTACCTAGACCAATTATAGCGGGACTGGCGTAGGATATACCTTCTCCATTATTTGATTTCCACGAAGCCAGTCCGCGCGCCCGGGGATTTTCATGCACGCCGCATACAGCCCAAAGTGGATTTCCCAGCTTAGAGCGCGTGCATTTCCGACAGCACGACAAAAAAAAAAAAAAAGAGAAAAACGATAAACAAGATTTCTAGAGTGGAATGAGACGTGAAAGTGCGAGCGATACTTCAGACCTGCGCATTAGCACTCTCTCACCTTTGATCTCCATACTCGAACTCTTATTTTAGGCTCAAATCTAGAAAAAAAAACTTTTTTTTGGCATACATTACACTTCGCGAAGGCGGTGAAGGACGTGAACGCGGAACTTGGGTTTCGGGTCTCATCCTCTTAAGGGATAATCGCATCTTCGTCGGGGAAGAAGATGATGAAAAAGAATGATCATCCACTAATGCGCTTAAAAAACACATATCAAAATCCACGAGGGTATACGGAGATAGCGAAAGTCATTATACGGTTTCCCTTTCATCCAGTGTCTTCACGCTCTTAACTATGTAGGGCAATGCAGCGTAAACAGTGCTATGCGTTTTCGCTCGCAGAGCTTGCAGATCTTCGCGAAAAGTCTATGCATGAGCTGTCTCAGAAATAGATGTAATGTGTGCGCTTGATAACATCGGCGACGGAATGCGTGGTGTACACACGGGTTCACTGTTAACCCTTTAATGCCTGAATTACGAAACCGCCAAACAAAATAAAAACTGTTTTCATTTTCCAGCTTTAAATAGCAATCTTTAATTGATTATGCAGTTAAATTATCTAAAATGCAACCTTAAAGCATACTTTTAGGTATGTCGAGAATTCGCGATATGCCACAGAAATGAGGATCTGGCAACAAAAAATGCACTTCAAAACTATGTAACATGTTGTGTGCCACCTCCTGAATGTGTACACACCAAATAAACAAAATTATCGAACATTGAACTTGCGTAACTCAGGCGAGAAAGAACGAAGAAGTGAGAGCTGTCGCACGTGCTTCGCGCTCTCCGCCATCAGCTACAAAACAATTGGTTCTAGCATTGAACACCTTACTCAAGACGGCGCAAGAGTATTTCATTCTGAAAGCTACACTCCCCGTGAGTACTTGACAGCCGGCATTAAAGGCGGCACGCGTCTCGTGACTTGTTGGCTCGGAGTATTTCGGTATGTCGCGAATTCGAGACACCCGGCAGTAAAGGGTTAAAGGGAACACCTGCGTGTACAGCATACTAAGATTTCGCTATCTTACGGAGTCATAGTGGCTTACATATGCATAAGACTACTGGAAG
>JALIZH010024393.1:0-20017 GCA_030522465.1 Rhipicephalus appendiculatus
ACTGAGGACATCCGTATTGGCAATATGTAAAAATCAGCGAAAGTAGCTGCCGCGTGCGCGCGCATTTAGTCACTAGAGTTTCCAAAAGTGAACAAGACCTCGACATATCGTCCCATATTCGAAAAAAGAAAAAAAGAAGAAAAAAAAATGCCCCCCACCTCCCCGAAGGGAATCGTGAGGAAATGCGAATGCATTTCGTGCGCGCTTCACTCCATTTATATATACGTGCGAGCGAGCGGACGGGAGAGTGGGGGCGCAGGGAGGAGAGAGAGCGAACGGCGAGAGAAGGAGCGGCGAAGCACTGCACCTATCCTCTCCTACACTCTCTCCACACACGCGGGAGCTCCGCCGAGCTTCCGCGATGCGAGCGCCCTCACACACCAGAGCGCGCTCCTCCTCTCCACTCACTCTTCGCTACTCGGCCCGCACCACCTGCTCCGGTTGCTAGAGGCGAGGATAAGCGCGCGCCCGCAGCTGTTGCTATGGGAGAGGGAGTGAGAGCGGAGAGATAACACCTGCCGGTTCGCGGACACCTCCTCAACCTATCCTCCTCCTCCACCTCCGTGGACGCCACCGGATGCGCCTGACACATAGCCCGACTAAGAAATGCATTCGCATTTAAAACAAGAGACGTAGAGCGCGTCAAGCTGGAGTGGTGGGATTGCGGTGCAAAAGTAAACTGAGGTCAGTAGCGACAACACCGAGGAACACTGACTTCGCTCGAGTCTCATCTGGCGCGAATGTGTCCGCAGCTAGCGACTGCCGCTCTCCGAGCCGTTTGTCGTTGACAGATATATTGTAGTCTGTCACCATCTATTCTTGCTGTCCACTCCGAGTTGGCAGGTCACTTATTCTCCCCCAGCCGAATTACTACGGTCGTGCTCGGGCGCATTTTCTTCTGCCGAACCTCCGTCTACTGCACGTGGCATCTTCGTGCGACATGTCGCCAAGTGGACGGTTCTAGGTCAGCACGTGATAAAGGAGACCACGTTACGGCGCTTACAGAGGCATCCGTTTAGGCTGTCGTAGGATTTTGTTTTACCCTACACGCGTTTGCCTACGACAATCTATATATATATATATATATATATATATATATTGTGATGACTAATAGCAGCGGCATCGGGGCTCTAGCGCGCGGGGAGCTAGCGCGGGGTAGAAGAGGAAGACGAAGGGAGATAATAGAACAGCCAGCTCGCACCAACATTTATTTCAGTATTATTTGCAACTTTTGATTAATTAATTCTCTTTTCATTTTTAAATAGACATCTAACCTAATGTTTAAGAATTTCTTGCTAAACTGCCCGGTTCTTGGCCATTCCCCCAGAGTGGGTGTGTGCCACGGTCCAAAGGATCTACTCTACTCTACTCTACCCAACGATCAGGCGTTGTGTCTATTTGTCTCCTCACAATGGCGCAGTCTACGAAACTTGAACCGTCCGGCTGAAGCCATCTGCCTTCGAGGGTCATCGGCAGCTGAGTCCCTTCGTCCGAGGAACGCCGTCCACGCTTTCTCGCTCATGGACCCGACGACCCTACGACTGCCGGTAGGACCTACGCCACCATTTGGGGACGGCGTCCCAGCCTCCTCAATGCCCAAAAGGCAGGTTTACCCCGCTGTCGTCAAGACAGCGCACGGCCTCCTGTTGCCCGGGAACGCTGTTCACGCTTCCCGTGGCGACAACCCACCGCTCAGGACTTCGACTCCTGAGATGCAGACGGGAGCTGTCCAAGCTCCCTTTGACAAGGATTCCGCCGCAGTGAGCCCAACCACCACATCATGCGGAACCTCGGACAGCGCGGCGCAGCTGCGGCATACCATCGCGCGACTCCGCGGCACGGTGAACGCTTTGAGGGCGTCGAGCTCTACGCTGTTGCCTGCCTTCATGCCGGCATTGAGCTCCACCAACGCCACGCTGGATCTAGCCGCCTCGCACGACCTGGAGGCCACCTCACCCGAGCAGCGCAGAGAGCTCAGGTGTGCCCTCATGCAGCTCTCGCACCTGCTGGGATGCTTCGCGTTGGCGCTCTCTGCATGCTCGCCTGTGGTACCACCATCGCAAGCCGCCTGCGAAATACCGCCGTTCCGCGGCTTTCACGATCACGTCGAACATTGGGTGGCGACCATCAACTCTGCAGGAGCGCGAGAGGCTTGGACGGAACTGCAGAAATGGTCCGTGGCCGTAGATCGCCTTCGGGACGGTGCCGCGGCAAGGCATAGATACGAAGGCGTCCGGCAGCAGTCCTGGGCGGAGTGGAGCTTCAAGCTCATTGCTGCTTTTGGCCGGACTCCCTCCCACCTCTCTGCCACCACCCAGTCCAACCTGACCGCTACCGAGGATGGAGCTCAGGAGGGGTTCCACCTCGAGGCTGCAGCTCTGCGCTGCAGTTCGCCACCTGAGCTTCTGGACTCTTTGTCGGTACCTGACTCAAGTGCATCACAAGCAAAGATCATTGCCGAAGACAGAATGAATTCCCATTACCGGATGAACCTTCAACCACCGCAACCAGACCTGCACGCGGGTAGCAGGGAGACCCTCCCACACCAGTCGGTGCCACATCTTAGGACGCCACGGCAGTCATTGGCCGAGAGTTCGAGCTTCATCGATGTGCCCCAGGCAGAGAGAGCCAGCATCGGCCAATCTGAAATGGTGCGCCAGCCTGCCGATGACGACAAGCACGACACTGTGACTCCCGGGGTACCGCCTGAACGCCGCGCGGATCATAACGAATCCGTTGTCACCGTAGACATCACCACCGATCGTTCCGACAGTGATCAGCTCGCCCAAAGGCACGACGTTCCGTCTAACAGCTCTAACGACGTCGGCGTGGGTTCGAGTAATGATTGTGTTCACGCATACAGACTTAGTATGGAGCCACCGAACATCATCCTTCGCCGTAGTGACCACAGAACAAAGAGCGAGGACAGCAAGCAAGATGCAGCAGCGTCGCATCAGATCGTGACCACGTCCCGCAGTCCGTCCGCGCTCGCACGCATAGGTATCTACCAGGCGTGCAACGACCACTGCGTCACACCCAGTGTCGCCCACCTGAGACACTTCTGCCAGAAGCATGCCTTGCAGATCGTACGAAGTCGCAGCGTGGCCGAGACCGACCACTGCGAGTTAGCCAGGGTCGCCCACCAGACCCACTTACTGCAGATCCACCAGCCCAGTCGCAGCGTGGCCGGGACCGACCACCGCGAGGCAGCCAGCCTCGCCCACCAGAGACGCTTCTTGAAGATCTCCCATCCATGTTGCAGTGTGGTCAGGGCAGACCACAACGATGCAGCCAACCCCGCCCACCTGAAGCACTGTCGGCAGCTCCACGCGCTCGCAGTCATGGCCGAGTGTGATGACTAACAGCAGCGGCATCGGGGCTCTAGCGCGCGGGGGAGCTAGCGCGGGGTAGAAGAGGAAGACGAAGGGAGATAATAGAACAGCCAGCCAACGATCAGGCGTTGTGTCTATTTGTCTCCTCACAATGTGTATATATATATATATATATATATATATATATATATTCAGCAGGAAAGTTCAGTGGGTTCGGTCTGTGTAAGAAAAAAACGGGTGCACGTACGAGAAAGCAATACTTTTATGCCTTACGTTTCGGCCGTGGCACGGCCTTCGTCAGAGAAGGGAATTCTCTGACGAAGGCCGTGCCACGGCCGAAACGTAAGGCATAAAAGTATTGCTTTCTCGTACGTGCACCCGTTTTTTTCTTATATATATATATATATATATATATTGTCACGTGGTCGTGACGTTGACCCAAGCAGCAGTCGGTAATGTTCAAGATGAAACTGTTTATTAGGCCGAACTTGTGGCCGGTAAACGGAAAGTCAGATTACAGCAATAAGCACTGGCACTGATAGCGGCGAACGGAGCGTCGGCCGTCGATCAACTGTACATCGTTGGAGCGCGCCGGCTTTTATAACGCACGCGTCGAACATTCTAGCCTTATCACTAGTCGTCGCGGAAGCGCTGGAATAATCTTGAGTGTTAGCGTCTTGCGTGCAATCTTAACAGAACGATCTACTACAAGCGAGAAGCTTCTGGAACAATAAGGCGCGGTCTGCGCCGAGTACTGCTGATAGTCTTTGAGGGCGGAAATCGAATACAGTGAAAGAAACGCGCGTGGCAATGCCCCCCTCTGAAAAGGCATCGTCCCGATGCTTAGAACAGAACACATGGTAAAAATACATGCAACAATAAATAACGACAATAAATCAAGAAAGTTCAATAAACAATACGCACAAGCAAGAAAGTCCAATCAAAGAAAAAAGAAGTACAGTCCTCAGGTTCACTACCGCGCGTAAAACGGCTTGAGGCGCACGACATGGACGACTTCAGGTCGCGCACGGCGCCGTTGAGAGTTCGAAATGCCGTCGGGGACAACCTCGTAATCGAGTGTGCCGAGACGTCGAAGCACCCTATACGGTCCGAAGTATCGTCGCAGAAGTTTTTCACTGAGTCCACGTCGTCGTATCGGCGTCCACACCCAAACGCGGTCGCCGGGCTGGTATTCCACGAACCGTCGTCGAAGATTGTAGCGGCGGCTGTCAGTCGTCTGCTGATTTTTGATCCGCAGGCGGGCGAGCTGTCGTGCTTCTTCGGCGCGCTGTAGGTAGGCGGTTACGTCGATGTTTTCCTCGTCGGTCACGTTTGGTAACATGGCGTCGAGCGTAGTTGCCGGGCTCCGTCCTTAGACCAACGTGTATGGCGTCATCTGCGTCGTTTCTTGCACGGCCGTGTTGTATGCGAAGGTCACGTACGGAAGGATGGCGTCCCACGTCTTGTGTTCGACGTCGACGTACATGGCCAGCATGTCGGCGATGGTCTTATTTAGACGCTCGGTCAGGCCGTTGGTCTGTGGGTGGTAGGCGGTGGTCCGGCGGTGACTTGTTTTACTGTACCTCAGGATCGCCTGAGTTAGGTCCGCAGTAAAGGCCGTACCTCTGTCGGTAATGAGGACCTCTGGGGCGCCATGACGCAGTACGATGTTCTCGACGAAGAACTTTGCTAGCTCGGCGGCACTGCCCTTGGGGAGGGCCCTTGTCTCGGCGTAGCGGGTGAGGTAGTCAGTAGCTACGACGATCCATTTGTTTCCGGAATTCGACGTCGGAAACGGCCCCAGTAAGTCCATGCCGATTTGCTGGAACGACCGGCGAGGTGGCTCGATGGGCTGCAGAAGTCCGGCTGGCCTAGTCGGTGGTGTCTTCCGTCGCTGACAATCTCGGCAAGTCCTCACGTAGTGGGTGACGTCGGCAGTGAGGCGAGGCCAGTAGTACTTTTCTTGTATCCTTGCCAGCGTACGGGAAAATCCAAGGTGTCCAGCCGTCGGGTCGTCATGCAAAGCATGCATAACTTCTGGACGTAATGCCGAAGGTACTACTAGGAGGGAGTCGGCCCGAAGTGGCGAGAAGTTTTTCTTTAGAAGAACGCCGTTGCGCATGAAAAACGACTCCAGTCCTCGTCTGAATACCTTTGGAGCCACAGTGGCTTTGCCCTCGAGGTATTCCATAAGGCCCTTGAGTTCCGGATCGGCGCGCTGTCGCTCGGCGAAGTCGTCGGCACTTATGGTTCCCAGGAAGCCGTCATCATCCTGGTCGTCCAAAGGCGGTGGGTCGACGGGGGCACGAGACAGGCAGTCGGCGTCAGAGTGTTTTCTTCCGGACTTGTAAACGACGGTAATGTCGAATTCTTGAAGTCTCAGGCTCCACCGTGCGAGGCGACCAGAAGGGTCCTTCAAGCTAGCTAGCCAACACAAGGCGTGGTGGTCGCTCACAACTTTGAAGGGCCTGCCGTAAAGGTAGGGGCGAAACTTTGATGTAGCCCAGATGATGGCAAGGCACTCCTTTTCTGTTGTGGAGTAGTTGGCCTCTGCCTTTGATAGCGACCGGCTAGCGTAACTGATAACCCTTTCCAGTCCGTCCGTCCTCTGCACAAGGACCGCGCCGAGTCCTACGCTGCTCGCGTCGGTGTGTACTTCTGTTTCGGCGTATTCGTCGAAATGCGCAAGTAACGGAGACGTTTGCAGGCGTCGTTTTAGCTCCTGAAATGCTTCCTCCTGCGGCGTTCCCCACTTGAATTCCACGTCGTTTTTCGTGAGCTGAGTTAGTGGCTCGGCGATGCGCGAAAATCCCTTGACGAAGCGTCGATAATAGGCGCACAAGCCAAGAAATCGGCGTACGGCTTTCTTGTCGGTGGGCGGCGGGAAGGCAGTGATGGCAGCTGTTTTCCGTGGGTCGGGGCGAACTCCAGACTTGCTGATGACGTGACCCAAGAACAGAAGTTCCTCGTATGCGAAGCGGCACTTTTCTGGCTTCAGGGTGAGTCCGGAGGCCTTAATTGCTTGAAGTACAGCCTGAAGGCGCCGGAGATGTTCGTCGAAGTTTGATGAAAATACAACGACGTCGTCCAAGTACACAAGGCAGGTCTGCCACTTCAAGCCGGTGAGTACAGTGTCCATAACACGTTGGAACGTCGCAGGTGCCGAGTAAAGACCGAAGGGCATGACCTTGAACTCGAAGAGGCCGTCTGGTGTGATAAAGGCAGTCTTCTCTCGGTCTCTCTCGTCGACCTCTATTTGCCAATAGCCGGTCTTGAGGTCCATCGACGAAAAGTACTGCGCGCTGTGGAGTCGATCCAGGGCGTCGTCTATACGTGGGAGAGGATACACGTCCTTCTTCGTGATCTTGTTCAGGCGGCGATAATCGACGCAGAAACGCAGGGTTCCGTCCTTCTTCTTCACTAACACCACGGGTGACGCCCAAGGACTCTTGGAAGGCTGGATGATGTCGTCGCGTAGCATTTCGTCGACTTGTTGCTTTACGGCATCGCGTTCTCGCGTTGAAACTCGGTACGGGCTCTGGCGGAGTGGTCTCGCATTTTCCTCTGTTATGATGCGGTGTTTCGCGATTGGGGTCTGTCGAATTCTTGACGACGACGAGAAGCAGTCCTTGAATTGCAAGAGCAGACTTTTGAGCTGGTCTTGCTTGTGCTTCGGGAGACTCGGGTTGACGTCGAAATCTATTCCGGGACCTCGATTCGTCGAAGGAGGTTCGGTAGCATCGGATAGGGTGAAAGCATTGCTGGCGTTCACGAACTTCTCGATGTAGGCGACCGTCGTACCAATGTTAAGGTGCCTATATTCGTGGCTGAAGTTTGTCAGCAGTACCTTTGCTTTACCGTCACGCAGCTCGGCTATACCTCTTGCGACGCAAATTTGACGGTTCAGGAGTAGGTGCTGATCGCCCTCGATGACGCCTTCAAGGTTCGCAGGGTTTTCGGTGCTGACGGAAATAATGACGCTGGAGAGCGGCGGAACGGTCACTTGCTCTTCTATCACATTCAATGCATGATTTACTGGCGTCGGGACGGGCGGCAGCGCTTTGTCTGAGGTTAGTGTTATCGACTCAGACCTTAGGTCGATGACGGCGCCGTGGTCACTTAGGAAGTCCATTCCAAGTATCACATCCCTGGAGCAGTTTTGTAGGATTACAAAGCTGGCAGGATAAGTCCGGTTATTGACGGTGACTCTCGCCGTGCAGACTCCAATCGGCGTTATCAGGTGGCCTCCAGCTGTCCGAATTTCGGGTCCACTCCAAGCGGTCTTTACTTTCTTCAGCTTGGCGGCGAATGGCCCACTGACGATGGAATAGTCGGCACCAGTGTCGACGAGAGCGGTGACGTTGTGACCGTCGATGAGAACGTCGAGGTCGCTAGTCCGTCGCCTTGCGTTGCGGTTAGCTCGCGGCGTCGGATCACGGCTGCGTCGATTTGTTGCGCTGCTTCCATCATGTTCCGGCCCCGGTTAGGGCCAGTGTACTGCCGGCGGTGCGGTGACATGTAGCGGCCGGGCGACGGTGAGCGGGAAGGTCGTCGGGGCGTCCACTGAGCTCCTGCGAGGTAGTCGGCGATGTCCTGCCGTCGTTCACCCCGCTGTGGACGAGGCGCGTCGACGGCGAAACCGCGTAGGCCCATCTGTCGGTACTGGCAGCGGCGGTATGTGTGACCAGCTTCTCCGCAATGGTAGCAGAGTGGGCGGTGGTCGGGGGGCGCGCCAAACGTCGGTCTTCCTCGGCGTGTATCGCTGGCCGGCTGGCTGGCTGTATGACGTCGATGGAGGCGGCGGAGGTGTCTGGCGGCGGAACTGCGGCGGAGTGGCGTCTTGACGTGGGCGCGGCGGAGGAGCGGGACGGCGGGCCGCAGCAGCGTAGCTGATAGCCTGTGGCTGCGGCTGTACTGGCTGAGCAACGCCAAGTGACTGCTGGATCTCCTCGCGTACTACCTCAGCAATCGACGTCACCTCTGGCTGTGGAAAAGAGAGCTTCCGGAGCTCCTCTCGCACGATGGCGCGGATGGTTTCGCGCAGATCTTCAGAGCCGAGGGCTTGAACAGCTGCGCTGTCTGGAGTCAGGCGACGATTGTACTGTCGGGTGCGCATTTCTAGCGTCTTCTCAATCGTCGTCGCTTCCGAGACGAATTCTTCGACGCTGTTTGGCGGATTCCGCATCAGTCCTGCAAATAGCTCCTGTTTCACTCCTCGCATGAGGAAGCGAACTTTCTTTTCTTCGGGCATGGCTGGATCTGCGTGGCGGAAGAGTTTGGTCATTTCTTCCGTGAATAATGTGACGTTCTCCTTCGGAAACTGGATGCGGGTTTCGAGCGTAGCCTCGGCCCTCTCCTTGCGGACGACGCTCGTGAATGTGGCCAGGAACCTGGTACGAAAAACGTCCCATGTTGTCAGGATGCGCTCTTGGTTTTCAAACCATGTCCTAGCCGCGTCTTCCAAGGCGAAGTACACATGCCGTAGCTTGTCTTCATTGCTCCAGTTGTTAAAAGCGGCGACACGGTCGTATTTTTCAAGCCAGGTCTCCGGGTCCTCGTGTGATGAACCGCGGAAAGTTGGCGGCTCCTTCGGCTGCCGGAGCAGGATGGGCGCAGGCTGCACAGGGGCTGTCATCGTCGCTGCGATTGAGGTCGTAGTCTTGGTTTGCCTGGTGTTTTCCGGCAGGAGTCCGTGCTCTGGCTGCAAGCCTTTCAGCCTGCGGCTAGCTCGTTGCTGCACGGGGGCTTCGGTGTCTTCGCCGCGCTGTGGGCTGGGTTCACGGCTTGACGGGGGCGTCCGGAACATGAAGGAACAGCACCTCCACCAGATGTCACGTGGTCGTGACGTTGACCCAAGCAGCAGTCGGTAATGTTCAAGATGAAACTGTTTATTAGGCCGAACTTGTGGCCGGTAAACGAAAAGTCAGATTACAGCAATAAGCACTGGCACTGATAGCGGCGAACGGAGCGTCGGCCGTCGATCAACTGTACATCGTTGGAGCGCGCCGGCTTTTATAACGCACGCGTCGAACATTCTAGCCTTATCACTAGTCGTCGCGGAAGCGCTGGAATAATCTTGAGTGTTAGCGTCTTGCGTGCAATCTTAACAGAACGATCTACTACAAGCGAGAAGCTTCTGGAACAATAAGGCGCGGTCTGCGCCGAGTACTGCTGATAGTCTTTGAGGGCGGAAATCGAATACAGTGAAAGAAACGCGCGTAACAATATATATATATATATATATATATATATATATATATATATATATATATATATATATATATAATGTTGTGATGACGATGAGCGGCAGCGGAGCTTGTGCCTCGTGCTCAACCAGCACGAAGAAGAAAAAGACGGGGGAGATAAAGAACAGCCGGCCCAAGCCGGTGCTGTCTCTGTCTCTCTTTTATCCCTCTACAATGGCGCAGTCGCCGAAAGGCTTTAGCGAACCTCAGCAGTTAGTGTGAGGTGACACGTCTGCCTGAGGAACGCCATGCCGCTTCCTCGCGGATGGAACCCGCGAGGCGACCGCCGCGGCAAGTATCGATCCCACCACCGGCGGACGGCGTTCAGGCCTCCATTGTGGTTCCGGGGAACTTGTCCGGCGACGCGATGCTTCGCGCAAACCATGCTCACGGGCTCCTCTCGCCTAGGGACGGCGTACATGCCTCCTCAGCTCCTGTCAACCTCTCGGCGCTTCAAGTACCGTCCGTGCACGATGTCCAGGCCTCCTCGGCGGCGCAACCTCGCTTCATCGACGCCGCGATACCACTTCACGACACAACACACGGGTTCCACTTGCCTACGAACGCCGCTGACGTTTCCAATGGCATGGATCCCGTGTCCAGGACTCCGACCAAATCTGGGTTCCCAAGTGACGCCGTCCACGAGTCCTTGGTCATGCATTATACCGCCATGAGTACCGGAGTCGCTGTATCCTCCGCAGATGCCGGCCTTGGCTCTTCATGCGGATCACCCGACAGCGCCGCGGAGCTGCTGCATACCATCGAGCAACTCCGCGTCACGACTAAGGGCCTGACCACACGTACGCGTTGCAGCGTGTCAGCGCGTGGCTTTTTGACGTGGTGTGGCGCCCTCTCCCTATTTAGAGAGAGGGCGCGCGGCTACACGAAGCTGCGTGCCCTCTCTCTAAATATGGAGCGGGCGCGGCGCCGCGTCAAAAAGCCACGCGCTGACGCGTTGCAACGGGTACGTGTGGTCAGGCCTTAACACGTCGAGGTCCAGGCTGTCTCCTGCCGCCTTGCCATCATTGCGCAGTCAGTGCCGTGTTGGCTGCGGCCGCCTCACACAAACTTGAGGCCAGCTCACCCTAGAACCGCCGCGAGCTCCGGCGTTCCCTCACGCAGCTCTCAGACCAACTGGGCTGCTTGGTGTTGGCACACTCTGGATTTTCGCCTGCCATCTTACCATCGCCGGCTGCCTGCGAAATACCGCAGTTCAGCGGCTTCCAGGACGACGTTTTCCTGTGGATCGACACCATTAAATCTCTCGGAATCCGTCATCTCTGGCCGGACCATTGGAAATGGCTGGTGGCCATCGACCACCTTCGCGATGCAGCCAAGGCATGGCACGGCTACGAATGCGTCCAACAACAATCCTGGCCTGAACGGTGTGCCCGACTGACTACTGTTTTTCGGCCACTTTCACACGCCTGCAGCCCCTTCCCTACCGGCCCACTGTGCACCGCTCAAGGGAGCTGTGAGACACAGAACCTCGACGGTGCAGCTCGGGCGCCTAGCATCGTGCTCTCCCTCGGTGACCAAGATCAAGAGCGCCGTCACGGTGGTGTATCTGCCCCCTGCACCAATGTCCCCACTCTCGGAATTCGAACTTCGGATGAGCCCCGCCCCGATGGTAGAGTGTCCTGCAGCTCCTTCACAGCAAGCTTCGTGGAACGCCCCGCGACACCGACACACACACCGACGCAATTCGTAAGGCGTGCTTTTGCGGCTCATCTAATGCTTGGCACGCGTGCTTTCCAGCAAAAGGAAGAACGCAGTTTCTCTAGAGAAGCCCGTCTTCTGTCATAAAAAGGCTTCATAAATGACGTGTTTTGCGTAAGACATTATCCATATTGAAGTACTAGTTGAACAATATTAATATCAAAACGCGGTTGGGGTGAAAAACAAACGCTACCTTCCCCTCATATTTTAAAAGCCTCGCCCTCTTTGTCGCAAGGCTTGCACTCTTCTGTCGCGCTGAGACGTTGTTCAAAACTTTCCTGTCGGGTGACCGCACACTTATTAATTAGACGGCGCAGGAGACTTGTTGTAACACGCTGTATAGAGCGAATATTTTTTTATTTTGTGTTTCTCAGCCATTAAACCATACGTACGTATATCGCGAACTTTTTTTTATACCATTCCTTCAACGATCTTATACGAAGCCCGTTGGAACGATGATATACAATACTGGAGTAAGCGCGCAACGAGAACGAAAAAAGAAGTGACGAACCCGACGCACAAAAGAATGATTGATTGCTCCCCTTCAGGCAATGTGCCCGCTTGCGAACGCCGACAAGTTTCCTGTAAAGTTTGTAATGAAGGAAACTTTTTTTTCTGAACTAGCGCCAGATACAAGGCCGTTTTTGAAAGTAATCTACCAGACCGTTATAACTCCAGTGTTTCAATATAGTACTTCGTTTTTTTTCTTTTGCGTAAGATATTTGTTTTGCTGGTTTTGATGGCCGCACGCGGCTCTTACACACAACAGGCTTTCAAGCTTTTAAAGCAATGTGTCGGGGCTCTATTGGTGTTTATTCTGATCACTATTTGACAGTGGCGTAGCCAGAAATTTTTTTCGGGTGGGGGGTTCAACCATACTTTATGTATGTTCGTGCGTGCATTTGTATGTGTGCGTGCATATATACGCAAGCAAAATTGAAAAATTTCGGGGGGGGGGGGGGGTTTGAACCCCCCAACCCCACCCCCTTGGCTACGCCACTGCTATTTGAGCTCTTCAGCTTGCAAGTTCAGTAAAATGTTTCGAAATATGAGTTATCTGCAAGACTTGCAGAGGGTGAACGAGTTCGTTGACCCAGCTTCCGACTTACTTGTTATGACAACAGTCGACCTTTTGATATTTAAGGTGTTGAGTTACATCGTGTGAAGTGAGTTACCTGAATTCTGGTACTGAACAAATGTATTTATCGACGAGAACATGACATGCGCATTCGCAATAGCAAAAATTCCGACCCTTATATACATTTTAATGTCACTTGACTTTAATCTAGAGTACTATTGGCCCCGAAGCACAATTGGCCTCGTGGTCACGAGAAGGGAGTCGTAAGTACAATCGAGGCCGTGCTGAAACGCTAGTATTTTCCTATCAGCTATCATGACGACAATATTACTTGCCCGGCCCATGTCCATTTCTTCTTGATTTAAACTATGATATCGTTAACCCCCGTTTGTTCCCTGACCCTCTCTGCTCTCTTCCTGTCTCTTAAGGTTACATATCATTTTCATTTCCCTCGCTCGCTGCGTCGTCCTCAGTTTAAATTGAACCCTCTTTGTAAGCCTCCAGGCTTCTGCTCCTAAGGCAAGTATCGGTAAGATGCAGCTGTTATACACCTTCCTCTTGAGGGTTACTGGTAGACTACCATTCATGATTTGATAATGCTTGCCGAATGAGCCCCATCCCATCCTTATTCTTCTGGTTATTTCACTCTCATGGTTCGGCTCCGCGGTTACTACCTGTCCTAAGTAGACGTACTCCTTTACAACTTCCAGTGTCTCGCCAGCTATCGCAAAGCGCTGTTCTCTGCCGAGATTGTTGCACATTACTTTAGTGTTATGCATATTAATTTTCGGGGCTACTCTTCTGCTTTCCGTATCCAGTTTAGTAATCATGAGCTGTAATTCGTCCCCTGAGTTACTCACCAATGCAATATCATCAGCGAATCACAGGTTACTAAGCTACTCTCCATTAACTTTTATCCCTAACTTCCCAATCTAGCGCCCTGAAAACCTCCTGTAAACACGTGGTGAATAGCATTGGAGAGATCGTGTCTCCCTGTCTTACTCCCTTCTTTATTGGGATTCTGTCGCTTTCTTTATGTACTATACTTTTACTTACGTGTTTAAGGAAAGAAACAATATTGTGATGAAAAAAACTTGGCAGACATCTCAATAATTCGATGGCGATTCAATGAAGACAGCGCTGCATTTTAAGACACTTACGATGTATTTCAATTCACTTGGGTTTTTCTCTTTCCCATTTTTCTATTTTGAAGGATTTTATCTTCTTATTATATTTGTTTATTTTTTATTATTTTTTGTAACAATGCATCAATTTCTCTCTTTTTTTATTATGTTCTATTCTTCACTTGCTGTTTATGTCGTTTAGAAATAGAACATTACGCATCACTGAACCTCATTACAAGATGTTATATTAAGCGGTCAATGAAGACATCGTATTCAAAAAGCCATCTGGGCGACAGCAAGAGATGCATTTACTTGCAACAATATAAAAGATAGTGTGGCCAGCGTATAAAGACGTCGAGATAACATCGATGCATCTCAGACAACGAACAAGGCAAGAAATGGCGCATTTTACTCACGTGTCTGCGTTCAGAGAGAGAGAGAGCGAGAAAAATGTTTTTATGGAAAACTGGAGATGTTAGCATGGCTATTCACCTTACATGCTACTTCATGTGCTAGGTGATGATTAAGATCTAGACACTGATAAACACACACGCGCGCGCGCGCACACACACACACACACACACACACACACACACACACACACACACACACACACACACGCACACGCACGCGCAACACACACACACACACACACACACACACACACACACACACACACACACACACACACACACACACACACACACACACACACACACACACACACACACACACACACACACACACACACACACACACACACACACACACACACACACACACACACACACACACACACACACACACACACACACACACACACACACACACACACACACACACACACACACACACACACACACACACACACACACACACACACACACACACACACACACACACACACACACACACACACACACACACACACACACACACACACACACACACACACACACACACACACACACACACACACACACACACACACACACACACACACACACACACACACACACACACACACACACACACACACACACACACACACACACACACACACACACACACACATAGATTACATTGTTTACAGCCTGCGTCAGAAACGTTATGGCGGGAAACTTTTATTACGCTATGACAACAGCTAATATTCCAGGAGCAATAACATTTATACCTAAACATTGTTTTTGCCATTGCCTCTTAAATTCGCGCTGCGGTTTTCGCACCATGTGTAACCAAGTAGCCCGCCAGCCGCTATACTATGCGTCGCGCTTTGTCACTCTGGGAACACAACCACAGGTATAGCCCTCTCCGTTCACTTCGTGATCTCCTAGCACCGCCTTCCTGCTTTCTGTGCTACTGAGAACTATCATACTTGCCTTCTACATCGGTGTCCTTTCGCACGCCATGCTTTCCCCGCCCTCGTCGCGTGCGCGCCGGAAGAACCTGTGGCTATTCTCTTGTTCTGACTCCGATCGCGGTTCGGAAATAGCCCCCCACCAACCAAGGTCCACTGAAACGCCCTAAGCCCGAACGCGTGCCAGAAATTTACGGGAACCTCGTTCTCGCTTGTCCATCTGTTTTATCAATGCTGCTGTGTCCCCTGTCTTCTTCTAAGTCGCGCTGCGTCTCTCCCTGTATAAAGCAACTCCCCCAAGTCAGTTATATTGTTGCCACAGAGAACAAAGCAGCAATCAGAGACGCCTTATTGTAAATCTTGCACCGTATATTAGCTTCGTAAATTGAGAGTAATGCATGGCGTTACAAACGGTGGTAATAGTTATGATGGTATGTACTTACTGATAAATAATTTCAGGCCACTAACTATTGTGTTTTCTTTGCACTCGTGTATCTCTCCGTGTTGTTCGTGTTAGGCTTTCGAGACGGTGCAGTATAAATTCAGATACACCAACTAAGCAAGTAGTCAAATGTGTACGCCTACACCATATACAAGCTTGTCCAACGTCACTCATACGAAGACTTCGCATTCATACTCTAAACTGAATAAGTACGCAAATGACCTAAGATCATGCGCCCGTGCAGGTCTCTATAGGCACCGCCCATCACTCCACGCTCGTGTTTCTTGGATGCGGCTCATGCGTTTGTTTTCAATCAGCGAAGTGTAATACAGGGGCATAGGGGGAGAGTGAGAGAGAGGGACAGCTTTATGTATTGAAGTTGGATATTTCACTAGGAGGTGACGTTCAGGTGGTGTTAGACGGCCACTTCAGCTCTTTTTACTGCCTGGAGTTTGGTCTCCAGGCTGATGCTGCCGGGGATCTCGCCTTCACAAGTGTCGCGTGAGGGAGCGTTCAGGCGATCTTTGGATGGGGGGAGCAATGATGAACAGGTGGCCGGTGACACCGGGGTTCCTGTTGTTACGGAGTACGCGTCCGGGATCAGATATCATTGCAGCGGACTGTGGTGGAAGACATGGTATTTCTGAACTGCGATTGGATTTAGAGCAACAGGGGGGCAGAGCCGTGGTTCAGCGGGTGCGCACGCTATAAGGGTGGGGCTGGCATGGCGTGCACGCCAACAATGATATAGAAAGCAAGCAAGCGTGGCAAGGAGCAGCCACGAGACCGAAGGAAGAACAGAGCTGATTGGACATCCGGGTGCCCGGTTATTGTGCTCATGAAAGCTCACACATCTCCAAATCACAGCGAATAAAGGTTTCGCGTCACTTGTTTGTATAAAGGTTGCTTCCCTTTGACATAGGGTTTCACCGTTATTTGTACTCAGCTCAAGGAACTAATAAGTCTATAAATGTTGCCTCAGATCCGTACGGAATGACGTATTCGCTAAATCGCTCATATATGTATGTCTTTTCACCTCCTGTCGAGCATTTTCTTTTTAACACGAAAGTATTTTATGCCAGCGTCCACCAAGACACCACTAACGTCATTTCCGTCACGGAAATGACGTCTGTAAACTGCGCACGAACAGATAACAAAGAGAAACGAGAAAAAAGGTTTTCTTGAAACTGATGATGGGAGCGTCGAACCCACGACCGCTCGCTCCACGACGATAGTTGTCGGACCCTCTACTTACTGCGCTACCAAGACACGTGATCAAACGCTCCGGAACGCGCCTTATATCTCTCATGCTTTCACGTCGTTCGCGTCGTGTCAAAGAGTGCCGCCTCGTCTCCAGCATCCACATGCCCCAACGTTGTTTCTCCGCCGTCTACTGCTTCGGGTGTGAAGAAACCTACAAATACAACTGCTGAAGTAAGCGCCGCACAAAGGCAGTGACTTTGACGAGTGAATGCCATGCGAATGAGCGGTTTGGTTGAGCCAGAGACACGCCAGCAAGAAGCGGAACGCCTTCGCGCATTCACAGCTCAAGCGAAGAGCTTTGCTTATGGCATTCAAGAAAAAACTATGTGGTCGCGCGTGCATGAACAGAGGTGCAGGTTGCCCACTGACGGGAGAGTGCACACTTTTCCGTTTCCCTCCTCAATTGACGACGCTTTCCACGAACGCATATCGAGTACCACGGTACATTATAGAGTTTTAGTTTGGCGTTTTTACGCTCCGCTCAGCAGCTAAGCGGAGCGGGAACGCGAGTGCGCATGCGCCTTCCGCTACGGCCGTAAGCGGGTAAGCGGAGCGAGGCCCACGCTCCGCTTACGGGCTGCCTTAGCGGAGCGCGGAGCGTCGCTGTCGTTTTCGCAAGCGGAAGGGGGGACGAAGCGCGCGCCCTCTCTCGTGCGTGCATCTCTGTAAAAAAAATATATATATACACCGCCAACATATTTAAAGCGCACTTCTAAATACGTCGTGAACAAATAAATTCATACGTTCTCATTTCGGTTTGTAAATGCCACTAAATGTTTCTCTTTTTCTTTAGCGACGCAGAACATCACCAGAGGGCGCCGTAACTGCTAAGGATCCGCTACGCTAGTCCCGCTGCCGGCAACGCAAAACTAAAACGAGAAAATTATCTGCCGCTCCGCTGCGGCTTAGCGGACCAACTCGGAGCGGAGCGGGCCGTAAAAACGCCAAAGTAAAACTCTCTATTATATGGTTGTCGATGGCATCCTTGCGCGGGATTCACCACATGGTGTGTACGCATGTATGTTAACTAATTCAGCTATCACAAAGGTTTAATCACGATCGTGGACGTTAGTCGTCGTGATGGAGATCAGCCACCAGGCGTAAACGTATACTTCAATTTACACATCAGGTGCAACGCTGTGGAGACCAGTGAGATGTCTTGCGGTAGGTACGTTCACATAAAAAAAAATATTGCGATGTTTACCCAGAATAGAATTTTAAGGTGAAAGCCTTTAACGTCTCATGCTCACGTCCGTCCATCCGTCCGTCCGTCCGTCCGTCCGTCCGTCCGTGCCCTGGCACGGTGCCAGGTGGCCACCGGGGTGCGCCAAAGGACGCCGGTCGCGTCGATCGCGCCTCGCGTCGGACACTACAGCGCTCGCGCTTTGCTTGCGTAGCTCGCTGTGCCCAGCGTGTCCAATCATGCAAAAAGGGAGACGCGCGCATCGCGTTCTATTCTGACCGACCCCGTCTCGAATGGGCACAGGCGTTCGCCGAACACACTTTGGAATTTACAAAGTGTGCTTCAATTTTCTTTTCATTTTTACAGTGATTAGTAATTGAAGATGTTTTGTGCCTTACGAACAAACAAACAAACAAACAAACAAACAAATAAACAAAAGTTACACCATCTCCCACTAAAGGGAACCATGTGGGGATGCGAAGCAGCGCTGGTGTTCACTTGTGTTGCCATTTGTATGTTTCCGTGTATGTTTGATTTGTGTATGGAGTTGTGTATCAGCGGTGCTGCTTACGCTGCTTGCGCTGCTGTCACAGCTTACGTTACCGATGCCGCTACAACTGGCGCCAACGTTGACATCCATAGCGCCGTTGCAGAGGAGAGTGCAGCGGAGCGAGCGCGCGTCACATTATATAGGAGCGCACGCCGCATTATATACGAGCGCGCGCCGGATTATATAGGAGCGCATGGCGCATTATATACGAGAGCACAGCTGCGCCGGAGAGAGAGAAACGGGAGAGGAGAAACGAAGCGGAGGCAGCGCTCACGCCACCTCCTCGCGCTCACGCGAGGAGAGGGGGGGAGAGTTGGCGCATGCGCACTAAGGGTGGTCAGCCCGCACACCACCACCGGATTGCTCTCCGCTCTAAGATGCTTCGCACCTAAAAAAGCTGTTAGCGTCTATTTGCTTTCGTTTTATTGCGATAGCAATTATATGGACAGTCTCGACGGGTTTTTGCCGTCGCCGTTGCCATCACCGTCGCCGTCATGTCGCGTATGAAGTCCAAATTCATAAGAGCCCCCTGCGCATCGTACGTTCCACCAGCGGGTAATAGGCTCCCAAAGCATCGCTCAGTGGCGCTGCGACTCTTGACAGGCAGCGCCATCTCTGGCGGAAAAATAGAAACTGGGAATATACGTTGCGCGTTTTCCCTTCTCTCCGCCGCGCTTCCGTGCACGTGCAGCGCTTTCGCGCTGCGCTTGCTGCGCCTCGCAAAAAAAATAGAAACTGGGGGTAAACGCTGCGCTTTTTCCCTTCTCTCCGCCGCGCTGCCGCTCGCTTCCGAGCACGGGCAGAGCTCTTGCGCAACGCTTCGCTGTGTACCACTTGAAAAAGATCTCCCCGCTGGACAGGCACTTCGAAAAGCGAACGTAATCAAAGGACAGAAGTTCGTTAATCACGGTTATCTCGGGCGGTCCAGGGAGCCTGTGAAGCGATCGGGAACCTTTGGTTCCCGACCCCGTCGCGGGTGATGCCCTCGGTGGGTTCTTAAACCTTCTTCCCAGGACGCAAATAAAGTTCATCTGTCTGTCTGTCTGTCTGTCTGTCTGTCTGTCTGTCTGTCTGTCTGTCTGTCTGTCTGTCTGTCTGTCTGTCTGTCTGATGTTCCACGTTGTCGACTACGAAAAACATGTGATTGTTGTTTAGATGTGCATGCTGGCAGTGGCAAACGCGTACTGTAGTGAACGAACTTTCGCGGCATGCAAAAAAAAAAAAAAGAGAGAAAGAAACAAAGCCTACACGGCCGTGGCACTAAAAAGCCTGAGAAGGTTCGAGTCATGCCCTCCGTACCGCTGGAGCATCACCCGCTGACTCAGCCACGAGGCAGCTAGCTTAGCTTAGCTTTAAATGCTGCGAAGCAAGTAGAACTGCTCGCCTCGTCTGTCTGTCTTTTTTTTCGCTTCTCGCTTCGTGCTTGCACTCCCTTTTTATGAGAATATCGACTTTACAGGTGTATAAGACTTGCTGCGCTAACGCGGCTCAGCGTGAGAGGTGTCGAATTTCAGGCGCAATGTGGTATCGGGCGACGAGCTCGCGCAAAGCGCACCCGTAAACGCACACTCGAAGCAATGTACGAGTGCGCGGTGCGCGTGAAAGAAAACTGCATAATCTCCGAAGATGGCAATAACAATTCCTGAATTAAGAGCCAGTTAGATTCAGCGGCTTAACTATACCACCCTAAAAAAGCGACAAAAACAGAACAAACCAGCAAAACG
>JALIZH010024394.1:0-25272 GCA_030522465.1 Rhipicephalus appendiculatus
TATTTCCAGGGACTGACGTGTCCCGGAAGACAGGCAGAGCACGCTGTTAGCGAAAGTTAGGGCAGGGACCGCTACCGATTTCCAGAGCAATCGGGTGACTTCAAATTTGTTGAAAGCCCAAAGTGCTCTGGAGTTCAGGAAGGCACGTTTCCTTATTGCCTTGGGCCTCAGTTCATCCTCGTAGCGGCGTACATAGTGTGGTGCAGCAGACAATGTTATTCCCAAGTACCTGTAAGTGTTTGACCACTCTACAGGCAGTGATGTTCCGTCCTGGACAGAAGAATTCCCTTTCCGAGGCCCGAAAATTCCTTATTTCCGGCATTTTTCCCCGCATACATCGCCAAAAATCCCCGCATATTTCCCTGCACAAAAAAAAGTTTATATATATATGCAGTGTTCGACGTGTTTCAGGCTCTTCCCATCGATTTCATACCGTCGCATGGTCAGCGCAGCGTAATAAACTCTGCGGTGTTTAGCATTACGTATCTATGCATTTTCTAAATAACACACACTGCCGAATACGTACGTATTGATATTGCGCCTCAAATATGCGTAATATTTGCTTTTTGATTGACAATGTTCATAAGTATGAACAGATTCACCAGATCAAGATGGGCGGGCTTTGAGCATGGGCTTAAACTTTCGCCGCGCAGCTGAATCGCTGGCCACAAAAACCAGCAGTCAGTCAAATCAATGGCATCAATGTTTCTGCGTTGAATTATCCCAAGAAAGACTATGGTGTTTAAAAACGAACCTTAGAGGTTGTGGTTTGGCGCGCTACATGCGCCAGAAACGATTGCGACATGCGAAAGCCTCATGTCCACAGTCTTTCGATCGTTATAAAAAAAAATTTCGCCGCCCCTCAAAATTCCCTGCAATATCGCGAAGATTCCCTTTTTCCCTTTCGTCCAAAATGACTGTCGAAAATTCCCTGAAAAAGGGAAAATTCCCTGCATGGAACATCACTGTCTACAGGGTCCCCCCTGGAGTACGAGTCTGTTCTCAGTGTGTTGCATGGCGTCCTCTTGGCTCACCACAACCATGCATGCCGACTTTGCGGGGTTGAAGCGTAGACCGATGGCCTGAGCTTCCACTGAACATATGTCCAACAGTTCCCAATGGACAACAAATATCCTGACGACGTCCGAAAAAGAGCCGAACGTCCTCGTCCCAGGACGGAGGTTCACCGGCCGTACAGCGGACGGCTGGTATCGGATGTCCTAAAAACACCTTCCGACAGACGTCTGAAGGATATAGCAGATGGACGTTTTCAATAATCCATGCGCGCGCATCAACAGGACGTCGACAGGAGATTGCGGTGCGGACATTTCAATGCTGTTTAGATCCAAACCGCAACACGATGGTTCATCTGGCAATGCGTGAATCTGATTTAGCAGCATATGGTAACCACCGCCAATTATTATCTTTGGGAAAATGTGTGATTGAGGAACAAAATAATTGGTTTCACATCGCAACGCGAGTGTACGTGCATGTAGAAATATTACTATCAACTGTTGGGTAAGCAAATTCTTTTCAAGTCAAGGCGCTCATATGATAACGATGCTTCAAGCAACACGCTCGCGCAACTGCGACCGACAACAGGAGCGGAACGCTGGCGCGCAGTGGCGCGCACGCCAGCACGCATCTCACGCATCAGCTTCGGCGGTACGCGGCACTTGTGTCGCTCATGTTGTATCATGTTGAAGCTTGTCCTTCCGCTGCTTCCGCCGCAACGGTCGCGCTCGCCGCGGTGGCTCGATCGCTCGATCGGCAAGCCGGCGGTGATCGTTGGGTGTTTTGTGTAGCGTTTCCAGCTTTTCTGTACGGATTACTGGCTGTTATCCAGCATCAAGTAACTGTGCTCATTCTGTTTTCCGCATATTTTCCATCAGTGTTTCGTGAAACAAACTCTCGTGTGTTTTCGCCGACGGTCGTGTCAACGATGGCCGGATCTGCTCGCCACCTTCGTTGCAGCTAGAAAGCAGCTAAGAACGTCGCACGTTCGAATAACGTTCTTCTTTCGGTAAGTGAAATTAAGTGAAATGACGCCTGACTTTGCGTCATTTCTACTTGAACGTGTTAGAATTGTAATTGAAACGTTAAATATGACAGTTGTTGGCTGGTTGTTGAATCTTGGTCGAACGCGAAACTATATGGAGGACACGCCGGTGCGAATTGTGAGCCAGACTGACTCGCCCGATTTTTGGTAATCTTGTTCGTCTGCGGCTTACAGATCGTGTGTGGGTGCGAGCGAGCGATAGGCCGACATAGTTGTAAGCAAGCATACTTACAACTATGCCGGCCTGTCGCTGACAGATGAAGTGCAACCAGGGGCGGATCCAGGGACGTCCTTTGGGGGGGCGGTGGTCGGGGGGGGGGGGGGGGGGTGTATTGCGCAACCCGCAGTAACTGAAGGGCAAAGGGCGAGGAGGCGAAGATACATTGGACACATTCCTTCGCTTAGGACACTACAAGGAAAAACGACTTTTCGCGCATTTGTAAATTACAAATTCACAAAACACCACTATTACCGCGAGAAAACGCATGAAAAAAAAATGTGGGTAACGACGTCACCTCGAAATTGACTTCATAGATATTGACGCCGTCTACTAGGTCATACGTAGTTGCTGCAATCGCTAAAATGAAGTACATCGTACTGCGAGGGGGCATAGACATAACATACCAATTTCAGGAAGGTTAATTCAATGTTGCCAAAATACGAAAAATGCCGTTTGAAATCCCTGGCGTCGCGCGTGGAGATTTCAGCGTGAGATTTAAAAATGAATCTTTGACCAAATTTTCACCTCTATTAGAATAAGCATACGATGGTGAAATTAACGAGATTAAAGGGCCACTAAACCACCTCGGATATTTTTCAAACATGTCAAGTAAACACGCTCATCGTGTGCAGAATGCCGTCACGATGAACGATGCCACACGCGGCAGCGCTACAAGCCGTGGGCGCGCCACAAATTCGAAAAGACAATCGCTCGTCCTTTCCGAGCCCTTCCGGCCTCAGCATGACGTCATGGTGTGCATATCTGACGTCAGGGTGTGCATATCTGACGTCCATCTGCGATTGGTCGCACGCGAACTACGACTTCCGGTATGTCAGCAATCAGCTGGCCGCGCTCCTCGTTGTTCGTTGTTGTCACGGGATGCCACTTTTTCGACCCCTCGTCACGCCGATTACGCGCGCGCACCCACCCCGCTGACCGGCGCACCGGCTTGGGCGTGAAAGGTTGTTTCTTAGAGCCGCGAAGAGCAGCAGAAGGGAGTGTTGCTTTCTTTGTTCAGTACCGCGGCGACGGCAGGTATATGGAAAGCCGCAGTGTGCCCCGAAGTTTTGGCTGCAAACGCTAAGACGCGTTCCCACGGAAAGAGCTGCACGTGCACGAGCCGCCTACGCAGTCACCGTAAACGGGTTGTCTCGTTTGATTAATGGAGAACCCTCCACTAATTAAAAAGGGGCGTCGTAAATATTTTGAGGGCAGAGTTTGCGACAATGAAACGCGCATGATTGGACCCATGTTGATGGTCCCTTTTCCCCCGGAAGAGAGTGAGGGGACACGAAGGGGATTAAAGCGCAGGATATCGCCCTGCTAATCAGTCTAGTTGCTTGAGAAACATGGAGTAGAAGTAGATCAACGAGTATCTCTCCTAGAAGTTTTTAGTGTGCGCTTTGTATCGGCTGGCCACCTAAACTTAGCCGTTCGCCTAGTTGAGACACGTCTGCAACGTAGGCATCGGGACTTCAATCTCAGGTTAGCTCAACCTGCCTGAGATCTCCTTCAAGCACTAACTCCCGGAAACATCGGCGTTGCAACTCGGACCCACCGACATCGCAGTCGTGCGAGAAATCTGCGGGACTTCTTCAACTTATTTGATCACTGGCTTTACTCAACAGAAAGATATGGACTTCTCGCATCCGATTGTCGTGGACGCAACGCTGCCGGTCATCACACGTATGACTTTCGCGTTTCTTCGGTTTTATTTCATTCCATTGTTATTTTAGCGTTAACTGATTTTGTGTATTTTTGTAAGCTCATTGTTTGACTCTAGTTGTTTATTGTTAGTTTTTTCTGAAGTGTTGTATTTAGTGTGCTCGTGCCACAATAGCTAAATTAAAGCTGTTGTTTTGTACAAACACTTCTCCGATCTTTTCACTGCTTCTACTTGCGTACGGAACGGACCAACCCGCTGTCATTCCCGTCGCCGACTTCGCACTGGCGACGCTTGAGTGACAGCAAAACCGTAACAGTCGTGTTTCCCGCGTGTGCGCGCATGCGAGTCAGCTACTGCGGCCCGTGACGCAACTGCGCGAACTAAATCCAACTGTGTTTGGCGTGGTGTTTTGCGATGGTTTTCGTGCATCCACGATCCGGGGAAGGCGGTGGCGGCGGCTCCTCATCTCGTGCGGAGGTGGTCTGGCACGGCGTGTCACCGTACGGATCCATATGTTGGCGATCCTTTGAAGGCGTGCGCGCAACACAGGGTCCATGCCGGCACGATTCGACGGGCCGGCACGGCAGCAGCGGTTAGACAACAAGCACGCAGTCGACGGAGCACACGGAGTGCGGAGAGTCGCGGCAACCGGAAGTGACGGTGTTTCGAGCAGCGCGTCGGCGATGACGTATGCCTCGGCGAGAGGGCAAAGCGGCTTTGGGAGAGGATACCAACGGAGGGTAGCGATGGAAAGAGCGAAAGGAGCGATCGCCGCGTTTCGATGATCAAACGCCTATAACTCCGCTATTATGGTACCGTTTCGAAAAATTCTCACGGCTCCGTGTTCGTTGTACACTCGTGCACAACTTCCCCACCAAAACTGAATGTCGACCTCTGGGTGGTTTAGTGGCCCTTTAAGGTTGAAGGGCAATTGCTTTAAACGCGACAGTGAGGAACCGCTGTTCGTTAGGAAGGACTCTGGTAAATCGTATTCGCACGTGCATGCAGTAAATGTTCGGAAATGGAAAATTATTACACTAATGATTTTGCTGCAATTGCTATCGCCGGTTTCAAATATTTGGCGAACCGGCTAGAACGATCTCGATATCATTGTTACAAAAACCGTCCGAGAAAACCGAGCCGCTAATGCCACGTTGCTTCTTGTTTTGTTCAACTAAGACATTGGTATCAAGCAGTATCAAGACAGCTTCATCTAAAAAACTGCGGAAGCAGGTTCACACGATACAAATTCAGTAATGATCGACTTACGTCGCAAGGCCTACCTTGGTAAAAGTTCTTCCTCCTGATACGACGCAGGTATCTCCTTCGCCGTTTGATGTTTTGTTTAATTCTTTTCCTCGTGGAACAACAAAAAAGCTTGTCTCCTTTCGCAACATTCTTTGAGCAACCAACAGCATAGCAAGTCGACATCGCGCTGTAGCTGATGCCACCTTGCAGATGGTAAATAGCGTAGTTTCACCGGCAGGGCAAATGTTTGAGTGTGGTTCTACGTTCCATCATATGGTGTCGTTCTTCGACGAATGAAATTCACGGATACCATCGGAGGGCAGGACGGTCACGCATTATTCACAGCTGCTCGGAGGGTAGGCGTTTAGCCGTGTCCCCACCTGGAAGACAGAAAACAGCGCCTTCTTCTCTTTCCCCAAAACCACTCATCCGAGGGTACCTTGGCGGCGACCAAGAAGCCTTTCATAAACATTGTTGGAAGTGGCACCTCAGTGTGTGTGTGTGTCTCTCTCTCTCTCCTTGTGGTGGTGGTGGTTGTGGTTGTAAGAAGAAAAAGGCGCCTAATCGTCGTCGCGGATGATCGAAGAAAGCCTTCGTTGGAAATGTGCAAAGGGAAGCAGAAAGGGCAAAGAGATGTGGAGCGGGAGATTCTCCTCTCCCCTTTTCACAATTGCGTGTTCTGTCTTGGAAAAAAATCAGACTTTACTTCGCAGCTCGTGAAGTCATACGACCCTTCCTGAAACAAAGCACTGGAATGCTCGAAGTCACCCCAGACATCGTCGAAGTCATCCAGGCGCATGGTGACCGATCCCTGCACCTGGAGACGTAGTTCCAGAAAGGGCCGAGCGTGTCAACAGTGCAGGCCCTCTCGTCTGGATCGCTTCAGCTCAACAAAGCTGATCCCCTTTTTGTGAATATTTCGGAATAATCTTTGTTTCATGTGGCCACTGATGGTGACCTGTGTTGCTGTCTTTTGCAACAGTCTGTACGACGAATGATATTGAATGGTTTCCACATCTATTGACACTGAAAGGCAACCCGTGCCAGTACGGACTACTAACAGAGCAGGAGGCATGTGTATCTAAAAAAAGAAAGGAATGCTCCTTCCTTGCTTCTACGTAGTAGATTAGTGGTTAGGGCTTGTTGAATTTCCAGTTTAGCTAAAGTGGCATAACGCGAAGCAAGAGGGGGAGCACATCAACAGACGAAGACGAGAGCTTTCTTCCAGATTAAGCTTCTCTGTTTACTACAAACATAGTAAAAACAGAAAGAAGAAAAAACAAAACAAGGAATGCGAAAGGAAACACAAAAAGGACCCTTTCCAAACGCTGTGTGGCCGCGCTGGCGTCTTCCTGGAATGCGAGTTCCCTTTTGTGACAAGCGTTTTGTACAACTAACACATCGGCGACAGTTAAGTACTTCGCAGTAAACCCCTTTTGATGCTCTGAAGGACGATTTGGAGAAAGAAGTTGTGCCGATGCCACACGGCACCGCACCAAGTTCTTTATAGCTGGTTTGTGGCCTCCGCGATCAGCTCCGGTTTCTCAGATGAGCGCCGAAAAAAAGAGAAAAAAAAGAGAAAAGACTCCGCTCGTTAAATCGGCTGGGGAGAACACGATTTAAGTATCACGCGGCTGGTTGGCGCTGTTACGACCGGCTCTGGAATTCATTAGAGAGCTTTAGCAAGTTTCGGAAATACGCTATCGTATGACGGTACTGCTTCTCCCTTTCCCGTCGTTGACCTTTTGAAGAGGGTGGCGATGCAGGCTTGTTGGTTGGTCATACTAGAATGAGTTGAGCGCATACGAGGACACATACATAGTTGAGCGCATACGAGCGCCAGCGTGTGTATGTCTCCTTCTTCTGTCCATGTCCTCGTATGCGCTCAACTAATTCTAGTTGACCTTTTGCCGGGGAAGGCACCACAACACCACAAGAGCTTTCCCAAAAGTTGCTGTGGGGGTTGTCACGCCTGATTGTTGCCTGTCAACCTACGCCGAAGGACGCAGTGTCACCGTGTCACTGGAACGGGGAGCGGCAAAGGCACAGAGAGAAGGAAAGAAGGATCGCTACCGTATTTGCGCACCGTATGTGCCGTATTTCCGGAACTTGCTAAAACTCTCTATTATAGCAGGCGCCACTGTACGTGAACCTGTCAGTCCCCCCAAGGATCTCCGCATGGACGGAGGAACAGAGCACCGCATTTTCCTGGAGGGTTCTTGCAGGCGTGGTAGAGCAAGCCAGGAATGCCGCCGTGGACGGGTTCGATGGAGCACTACGGAGGTAACACGAACACCCCTTTCGCGACGTTGACGGCGTGAGAAGGCACCGCTGGAGACGCTGTCATCGATACAGATCATGTCTTCACCTGAATGCAGGCGTTAGCCCCTGCAGGGGTTCGAGACAACAGCCGCCTTCTCCGAGGTCTTTGACTCCCCCCCCCCCCCCCAAAGCCCCCACCCACTTGCCTTTCGCACCACGGTGTAATAAAAATAAGTCCCACCGCACCGGAGTCCCAACAGTGCCCATAGCGCAGACTACACTGCACCGCACTATCGGCGAATCAAATGACACTAAGGCGAAATTCACCATGGCGAGCTAACGACGTGGCTGGCTTTGCACCTCACCCCCCCCCCCCCCCCCCCCGCCCACGTGCGCACGCCTATGCTTCTTTGTATTGTGTCACCGCTCATAAACGATTTTCAGGAGGATGCCCCCCTGCCCGTGTGACATCGTTGGCATGCTCAAGCAGGAAACACATTTCAGTTCTGTGTGAAGGTGCATAATGGCACGTAAGTTGTTTAGCTCGCTTTCAAAAAGGCGGGGGGTTAGCCGGCTTCGCGAAAAGCAGATGGCAAGTGATGGGTGCATGTCGCCGCGAACAGCCAAGGCCGCCGCAGTGGCCTAAAAATTTCGCGTGCTGAAAAATTCCTATCGAGATAGTCCTGGGGAAAGGGGGCGAGGTCGGTGGCTTTGGGGGGGGCGGGGGGCGATCGCCAAGTCACCCCCCCCCCCCCTTGGATCCGCCACTGTGTCCTGCCACTTCACGCGAAAAGCTCCTTTGGTTTACGTGTAACCAACCAACCACCACCTGCGCCACGAGTTTGTGCTAGCTGGCACGATTCGTGCGAGCGCTTTCTCCTAGCAGACCTTTTCAACGGAAAGATGGGACAGACTTGCACGGGAGTACAAAGGCTGGCGGCCTTGCCTCGACAGCGCATATTTGGGGGGTCACGCACATAGGCGTGCGCAGGGTTCCCCTTCAGAAGGGGGGGGGGGGGGGAAGGTTCGCCGCAGCTCCGCCCTCCCTATTATGTATGTATGAGGCTAGCCTCGCACTCCCACTGCACCCCCCCCCCCCCACCCCACCCCGCATTAGCACGCGGTTTTGTGTGCTCACGCAGCCAACTCTGTTTTCATGAAAACTACTCTGCACTCGGCGCTCTCTGAAACCGAAACTGCGACTGGGCGCTACAAAACAGTCTACAAATACAAATAACTAATCGTCGCGCGCTCGAGCAAACGAGCTTTCTATCCTTGATAAGTGGGTCGTAGAAAAAACAAGATGCAAAATTTTTGTGTCAATGCTCCTTTAAGCTGCCACCCCCTTTTGCTGAGGTAGCAAAGGGGTTGAGGAGATGAAATTCTTGGATAGAGAAGATTGTAGAAAAGCACGGGACTGTCTCTCGTCAAGGAAACCCTCCTGTCGAGGGGTGGGGAGGAGGACTAAAGTAGCAGATGGGAAAGAGGAAAAGGAGGTGAAAGAAGTTGGAGGAAAGAAAAGGGCACCATCTCGAGAATGGAGTACCCAGAACACGGACTGTCATGCCGGGGCAACTCTTCTACCTTAGAAAAACCGGCGGGTGTCCGGCGGCACTAGGAATCGAGTCCGGTAGCTCCCGCATTGGAAGCGGACGCCCAAGGCATTCGGCTTCCTCTGTGGTTTGGGCAGTGATAGCCGAGGCAACCTGGCAAAGGAGGTGGACGCAGGCAATGAAGGGAAGGGGGGGGGTGATACAGGCTTTGGGGGGGGCGATCGCCCCTACCGCCCCCCCCCCTTGGATCCGCCACTGAGTGCAACGCTTCTCCGTAGGCACCTCGCCTGTGATTGTTATTTATAAATAAATGATTTATTGTTATTTTTAAATACGATTGATTATTGTTATTATTATGATTGATTGTTTTTTATAAATACATGACAGTTTTATCTCATCTGTAATTGGCAATCTGTCTTATTTGTTGTAAGTCATACGTAGCTTACTTGCTTTTTGTTTTATGCAGCTTTTCTTGCCGTTTGTGCAAGACATTGGGCCTGAGACCAATGTCTGCGGAAGCCAGCGCAGTTTCTTTGACGAGACCTGGAGTGCATTCATGCGGAATTTTGGTTTACGTTGCTGCAGCAGTAATCAGCTGCACCATGCGCGATCACCTTTTGTCGTATTTTGTGTCACATTTGGTTAATTGTGCTTTATTCATTAATAAAGCCGCTTTTACAACATCATGGGATAATTTATTGCTGCTGATAAGCATGATTATTTGTGCGCCATACACTGCTGTTAGGTCATACGCATTGTTGTCATCATCTCGTCATTTAGAATTTGCCTTTTGCTTTTAACTCAGTGGATTACACAAATTCATGTGTGGGCATACACGTTTGTGATCACGTCAATTAGCAGTGTTTGTGGTCTAAAGGTGGCACGATTTCCCAATCCAGTCACTACATTCTGTGTATTCAATATATGCTATCTTTTTAATTAAGTTAGGTTTTATGCATTGACGCTTCATCAATTGATGTACATGATTTTACTAATAAAATGATTTTATCTACACGACTTTTGCCGGATGGAGAGATGCTCTTAGTCATAAAAATGTATCCTGCGCCTTATTGTTTTGGCATGCTGAGGCCATTTATTGATGATATTGATGTGTACGCTCTCTTGCACAATCCAAGTGTCCCCGTAGGTATATAAAAATGGGACAGGAGCTCTTGTGACACAGCCTATCAACTATGCTATGATGGCTACTGCCAAATATTGTTTCTCAAATGCAGGGCCATAACTAGGGGGGAGTTGAGGGGGGCCCTGACATCCCCCGAAATTGTTTTCATGCTTGAACTTTTCGGGTGATACTAAAGCATTTACATGCCTCCACATCGACCACCAGTCGCCGAAGTTGGCCGTTCTACACAAAACACCCCTGCGTACGGCCCTGCGTACGGTCCTGATCCTGCGTACGGCCCTGATCAAATGCAAATGCCACTAGGAGAGTTTAGTGCCAATTCAGGTACTTGCTCTCTAGCTATTCTCTCCCCTCATTTGCATATTGTGTTTGCCGTCATTCCCCGAAGAGCGTGTTTGCAATCTACTAAACTGCTGAATAAATGTGCCTCTATATATTGATTATTCTAGATTCCGGCAACAAGATCTTCCCATACGCACAGTTACCATATGCATATAGTAGTTTGACTTGTGCTAACATGTTAAACGATGATTTATGCTCATGAAATAAATGACTAAATGCAACCAGCGAAGTGAGGGATAAGACAGGCTCTCGCTGAGCCTGAATCCTGCACAGCAAGGCAGGCGGATATGTGCAGTACTTCACTGAAAATACAGTGCAAAATGGAGTCGCAAACACACGTGAAAAGTAAAAACACAAACTAGCGCTTGTTTGTGTCCTTTTATTGTGTATTTGCGTCTCCATTTTTATGCTGTATTTACAATGAATCCATTGATGCACGAAGTCCACAGAAAGTCCACTGCCTCACTTGAAATGAACGTTAGGACATCCCGCGGTCGTCTGCTGGACGTAACAAAACAAGGTTAAAAAATTTTCATACGTCCGAACATATCCGAATGTCCGGTTCAGACGCCCGGTCGGACTAACGCGGGATGTCAATTCCTTTGCGCCATACAGTCCTGCGGACGTCCCGTAGGACGTCCCACGGAATTTCTCGTACATCCGCCGGACGTACGTGATGTCCAGAAGAGTGGTCCGATAGACGTCCCAAAGTTATCGGTTGCCCATTGGGTTGCTGCAAATCCTTTGTGTTGTCGGCCAGCAGCACAATGTCGTCGGCATAAAATAAGGCTGGCAGGCGGCGTGGGCAAATCACTCCTTGGTCCCAGTAGGTGAGGTTGAAACCTGTGTCGCTTTCCGTGAGTTTCCTCTCCATGTCAACCACCAGGAGCATGAAGAGTAGTGGAGACAGGGGGGCACCCCTGTCTTAGTCCTTTAGATATCTTTATCGGCTGTGTCACCTTGCCCTCCCAGTGGATCGCAGCATCATTGTCTGCGTACAATGCCTCTAGAATCTGTTGGAGGTTGGCGGGCAGGCCTTGCTTCCTTAGCACTTCCCATAGTAATCGGTGCTCCACTGAGTCATACGCACGCGATATATCGAGAAAAGCCATCATTAGGGTCATTTCCTCTTTCGCTGCAATCTCAATAGCTTGCGTCACAACGAACAGGTTGTCCTCCAGGCATCGTGTTGGCCTGAAGCCGTTTTGCAGCTCTCCGAGAACCTCCTCTGCCCATCTCTCGATTCGTCGCCGCAGGATACAGCAGAAGAGTCTGTATAGTACCGAAGTGACCGCAATTGGCCGGTAGCTGTCGAGGTGATGTTTGTCACTGCCTTTTTTTAAGATGAGCCGAATGCGTGAGCGGTTCCAGCTTCTGGGGATTTCACCACTCAACAGGACCCTGTTGAGGACAGCGAGAAGCAGTTGTCGCACAGTTGACCCTATCTTCTTGAGAAGCAGCGCAGGTATTCCGTCTAATCCTGCAGCTGTGCTACCAGACAAATGCTTGATGGCCCGTTCAAGCTCTCCTGTCGTAATCGTAGCGCATGGGCTCAGTGACCCCATGGTCTCGAAGTCTGTGCTTTTTTGAGTGTTTCCCAGAGACTGGAACTTGGCTATGAAATGTTTCTCCACAAGTCGGAGGCATTCCTCTTCAGAGACTACTCGTCCGGTGTCCGGGTCTTGTAGGCCTGCCTGGGTCTGGGGGGGCTGTAGGTTGCTGGGTGCGCATATATTGCCAGAACTTCTTGGCAGCGTCTTTCCCCGCCTTCTTGATGTCTTGTAGGAGGCGCACATTTACCGCCCGCATTTTCTTCTGTACTACGCTGGCCATGTGTCTTTTCGCCTCCCTGTAGGCCTCCCACATCTGCAGGATATTTTCCCCCGTGGCCCCATACTGGAGTGCGTGACGGTGTGCACGGTACGCTTGCTTGCGTTTGAGTAGAGCCTCCGATACCTCCTTGTCCCACCATGCTTTGCGGCGGTGTTTCTTGCTTGTTTTTGTGGCGGGGTTCACTGTATTTGTAACAGACTTCATGTTGTTCACCAGCCACTGCTCAAAACCTTCATATTCGTCCGTGTCCACTTGTTCAACGGAACTCCCCAGTGTCTCAACCAGTTTGTCTAAGGCCCATTCTGGTAGGTTGTGAGGCCTTTCTTGTCCTTCCACCGCTGGTGTTTGTCGACAGCTGTTGCTCATTTCCAACCATATACTATTATGGTCACTGCCCACACTTTTGGTACCCGTCGTGTCAATGTTCATGCTCACTACACGGGGATACAGTAATGGGGAAATTAGGCAATAGTCTATACATGTTTGCTTGTCCGAAACTGCCCAAGTGGTTTTCCCATCGCACTTCTCGGTGGTGTTCAGAATCACTAGCCCCCATTTGTCAGCCCATTCCAAGAGGTATCTTCCCATTCGGTCCGTTTTCCCATCTAGGTCCTCAATGTGAGCATTAAAATCCCCTATGATGATGGTAGGCAGGTCAATTGTTTGTATGTCCTTTTCCACGCATCCAAGAATCTCCAGGTTTTTTTGGTAGGAGTCTGCCCCCCGTCCATAGGTAGATCAGCCCAACGGCCAGTTTCAGGTTTCCCATTCTGCCTGTTATCCACATATGCTCTGTGCATCCTTGTAAGGTCCTCTCCCACTGCGTATCCGAACGATACATGAAGCCCATGCCACCTCCTCTTCGTTCACTACCATGGCGGTTTAAACCTTCCCATGCAAAGCCAGCATGCGTGGGGGGGTATTCATCATTCCGTAGGTGTGTTTCTGTCAGGCCGGCTATTTCAACATGTCCTTCCTCAAAGATTTTGTACAGCTCCTGCCATTTCTGCTCTCGCCTGCCTCCCTGCATATTCAAGTAATACAGTGTCTTATCGTGCCTTTTGTTCTTGCGTTGCCTCCTTTTCTTTAACCGACCGTGCCTGTCACCTGTGCGGTGGTGATGTTCAGGTTTATTTCTCGCTTGAGTTCTTGTACTTCGTTCCCTTTCTAGCCATTCGTCTCCCTTGTCCCTTCCCCTCTCTCCACAATGTGAGGTGTGAGGGTTTAGTTTCTTTTCGCTGCTTTCCGACTCCTCCAGGGTCTTCCTGGAGCCTGTTCCCACGCCATCTGTGTGATGGTGTGCTCCAACGCTTTCATGAGCAAGCGTTGTGGCCAGTGTTGCCAGGTCGGACGCGGCCGCGTAGCCAAAAGCCAGAGAAGCTGTAGCCCAAATGTAGCCAAAGGCGAAAAAAAGCAAAAATATTTGTAGCCAATTGGCTACAGCCATTCTTATCTGCAGTTTTATTTGGACTTACTTTTTGACATTCCGCGACTACAATCCCTGTCTGTGCAACCCGTCGTTATTGTAGATCAAGCAGCTTGTGTTGGAGGACGTGAAAGCATTTTTAATTTGAAAAAAAAAAAGAAAAAAAAAACGAAAAGAAAGCTCAAATCTGCTAGCTGCGTCTCACCAGTCTGTTGGTTTTAAAAGGGGACGTTCCGATGCGAGGTGTTCTTTAGGAGCAGTTCTTATCAGCTTGGCAGTATTTTACGCATGAAGCAAAAGAGGGTCAGTGATTATTTTTCGTGCTTTGCTAGAGAAATTTCATAATCATATCTACCAGCTTTCGCCGCCTCGCCTGTGAATATTCAGTTCATGCGTCGAATTCAGTTTAGCGCCGCCAATTAAAAAAAAACCACTTAAACATTTATAAAGTAATATTGCTGCGGCAGTGGAGGATAGCGCGGCGGAAAGGGTAGACAGTAATAATAGTCGAGGTTTTGCGTCCCAAAATGAGGACATGATTATGAGAAACGCCATGGTGGAGGGTTCTGGAAACCACGACCTCCTGCGGGTCTCTAACGTTCACATTATCGAAGTACACAGACCTCTGTAGCTTTTTGCGCTCATGAAAATGCGGCCGCCGCGGACGGGATTCGATCTCGCGACCTCCGGTCAGCAGTCAAGTACCATATACATAACTTGCAAGTGACGTCATTTCCTGTCTTCCGTCCGCCATTACCGAGCACACGGAGCACATACGTCTCAGTGACCGCGCCGTGTTTACGTTCGTTCGGCGGATCGTTCGGCGTAGTGCGCGCGTTTTGATCGTTTGCCTTACGCGTATGACGAAGAAGAATCGTTCAGGACATTATGCAGCCAGCAGCGAAGCAGTGTTGAATGGCGAACTGGGATCCTCCGTGTCTGCAGTGTCCGAGTCCACGGTGTCGCACGTAATGGGTGAAACAACTTCGCACGAGATTTGGAAACATAGCTTGCCTTTTATGAAGTGACGCCCGCACACACGTAGTACGTTGTTCAGTCTTGGGATCCTTCGTGTTTATGCGCGCATGAGCCATGTGCTCCGCTTCTCGGACAGCTCTTTCGTGCGGTTGCACGGGTTTGTGATCACCTTTGGCAAACAGTACGTCCCCGCTTCTGGTCCTTCTTTATCTCATTTACACTTTCTTCTCGTGCGGCAGTCAAATATCGCACAAATCGCCGTTGCGACGGACGGCGTTGACGGGAAACGCGAGAGCCGCACAGCTTGACTCGGTGTCGTCTGCTGCCATGTGCTCGGTGATGGCGGCGCATATGCCGAGATCGTATCCCAGAGTTCCGCAGTGTGACGTACTTGCAAGTTATGTATACATGGGTTGCACGTGACGTCATTTCCGGCTTGCAAAGCGAGCGACCGCCATGTTTAAGAACATTCAGTCGGGCTGCGCGTGGAGCTGGTGCGGCGCGTTGGAGCTTGTCGGCGTTGTTTGATTTATTCTGAGTGACATGGCGAAAGAAAACGTGCACGCGCTTTGCCCGCCGTACTTTGAAGAGTTCGTGGGGCCGACTCGGGTACGTTACCGAGCTAAAATAGAAATGTGCGGTGGCATCGACTCTTGCGATCTGCGCACCGGTAAGTACGCTGTACCGATACGTCGACCTGCTGCCTGCCGTGACACACGGCGACATTGTGAATTATTTGGTGTTTTCAACAAGTCAAGTCATGCTGCAACAAATGAACTTACAGGTTGTTGGACGGCCACAACTACACTACTTCACCAGCGGATGGGAGAAGAGCTTAGCAGCAAAGCAGCTTCTATCGCAGCGTGTCATCGATCTTAGCGAAGTTAACTAACGACGCTCTTTCACATTACGGTCGAAGTAAAACTTCATCTTTGTCCAGACCGTGGTCCAGACGCATGGGCGTCGACAGGATTTTGTCTTGACGGGTACGAACCCGTGTTGCATCGCGGTGGGGCAAGTGTTGGTGTTGTTTGGTAGGCGCAAATGCTTCTTTGGACCCCGTTCCAGGCTCCATGGAAGGCGTGCCCGCTACTACGGCATCGAGCTTGCTTTTCCGTCGCTTTTTACAGCGGTGAGAACGCGCAGATGCTGCGGCAGTACGGTCATAACGGCCACGGCTCAGCAGTAGGCTCGATGCCCACTCGGGGTTCGCGTACGTCGTACATTTAATTCACAAGTTCTGCTTTGAAAAAGAACACGCTCATATATGTTGCACCGTTAGGCCAAACTTAATTCGAGGCACGTTAATTGAAGGGGGAAAGCTCGTGTGTACATCGCTGCGAATCTATAGGCAGCATTATGGAGAGTAATCACGTCAGTAAACGTGTTAAACCTGGGCATACCTCGAAAATGCCTTTACCTGCGATTAAGTAAAGACTGTAGAGACAAATGTGTTTCTCTTTTTTCAAGTCTCCTCTGTTAATGCAGCCGAGTGCTACGGCGCTTTTCGGACACCCTTGTTGGCGCGCACTGATTTATTATAATCGCGGGCAAACTAAACATTTTAACGCGTGGCTGTGCCTTCCCTTTCGAAGCAGAAGTTCCACATCTTGTTCTGCATCCGAAAATAGCGCAAATAGTTATGGTGTAGCCGATGGCGCGTCCGAAAAACACATCTCGCCGCTGCAAGGCTCCCGACCACGATTCCAGGTGTTCTTAAACATGGCGGATTTCGGTCCTCTCGTTCCCGGATATGACGTCCGTGCAACCTATGTATATCCAGTAGCCCATCGCGATGGGTAATGTGGTAGATAAAGAATTAAAATCTATTGCGTAAACTTGCTCCAGCTAACGCAGATGTTGCACAAAGCACGAGTCGTGAGCACAAGCGTCGAAATATGATGGCATGAGACGCATGAGTTTATTATTTATGGGTGTGGCCAGGTGCATGACTCATCATTCTTTGCAGTGAAATCGCTCGGGCTTTCGTAGATTCTACAGGATACAATAATACCCATGAAACACAAAAGAAGCTACTTCATGTCTAAAAAACGTCTTCAACGGCTAGCCGGAAGAGCTAATAGATGTTTGGTCAAGACATTCTGTAGCCGTGGACGGCTACCGACGGCTATCCGACCGTCGGATAGCCGTGCTAATGTCCCGCTAGAAGTTGTCCAAACAAAACGTTTTGACAAGACCAATCTAAGACGTTTTTTAGATGTTTCTTAAAGACGTTTTCGGAATTTCGTAGTAATGGCTTTAGAAATATAAAACAAGCTAATGTAACTGCATTTGCAGCACATTTGGTCGGCAGCCTGACGGCTACCATAGGAAGTTAGAGATTGAAGGGACTGAAAAGAGCTACCGCGAGAGCTCTTTCCTGTTTTTCTCCCACTTACTGTCAGGCGTCGTGCACGTGACCAAACAATCAAGCAACATCACTAACATTCCTGTTCATCCACGCATGTCCTCACTGCGGCGTCTTTAAGATTTCGACGATTTCACTCCCTCATACTTCAGTGTCATGCGCCGCGAAAATTAATGGCTACTTCAGCACATCACATATATCCAATTTTCATATAGAACACATCGGTTTATAATAAATCTGAACACGCAGAGGATTAACACGAACTTCATAAATGACGTTCTGTCTATGGCGCACAAATAATCATGCTTATCAGCAACAACAAATTATCCTATGACGTTGTAAAAGCGGATTTATTAATTAATAAAGCCCAACCGAATGTGGCACGAAATACGACAGCATGCAAGTGACCGCACAAGGTGAAGCTGATTGCCGCGACAGCAACATAAATTCATGTTCCGCATGGATGCACTCCAGGTCCCGTCAGAGAAACAGCACTGGCTTCCAAATTAGCTGGCGCGGTGACAGGCCCAATGTCTTGTACAAACAGCAGTGAAGAAAAGCTGCATACAAAAAAAGCAAGTAAGCTTTATGACTTACAACAAATAACAGTATCAACGTTCTTCAAGTCAATCTAAAGGCTGATTTCCAATCACTGATGTGATAAACTGTCATGTATTTATAAACGGCAATAAATCATAACTGCACTCACAAAGCGATCGAGGAGCCTTGCACTTTATTCGTTAGCGACCGGCCGACATGGTTGTAAGCAAGCGAGCAAGCACTCGCACGCAAACACCCACACATGAGCTTTAACTGGTAGGTGTTCTCTGCTGTAAGCCGCAGAACAAGGTGACCCGAAATAGGGCGAGTAAGTCCGGCTTACGATTCGCACCGGCGCGTCCCCCCATATATAGTGTTGCGTTCGACGAAGATTCAACCACCAGCAGGGAAATGTCCTATTTTATGCTTTAATCACAAGTAAAGTTCCAGTAGTAATGACGAAAAGTCAGGCGCACCTAAATTCACTTGGCAAGGTTCTGTTTGGTGTCGCAGAAGTCGGTTGCCAGACTTGGTGGTTACGGCCGCCCCAGTGACACCGGCACTCAACGGACGCTGGCAAAATACTGAGAACCGCGAAGCGGCACGTCGTGGGTTACGTGCGCCCCAGTGACACCGGCACACCACGGACGCTAGCAAAACAGGTGAGAAAGCTGGAACGGGAAAGCTGCAACTGCAGGGGCAAATACCGCCAAGTCTGGCCACTGACTTATGCGACACCAAACAGAACCCTGCCAATTCACTTACCGAGAAAAGTACGTTATCCGAACGTGCGACGTTCCGAGTTGCAACGAAGGTGGCTAGGGCTTCCAGATCCGGCCATTGCTGTAACGAACCGTCGGCGAAAACACACAGTAGAGCTTGTTTCACGAAACACTGATGGAATATATGCGGAAAACAGTGTAAGCGCAGTTGCTTGATACCGCATAAGAGACAGTTATCTGTACAGAAATGGTGGAAACTCTACACAAAACACCAAACGATGACCGCCCGCCTGCCAATCGAACCACCATGGACCGCTACGGAGGAAGGACAAGTTTCAACATGAACACCCCGCCGACCGAAGCTGATGCGTACTGCGCGTGCGCACCAATGCGCGCCTGCGTACGATTTGGCATTTCGGCGCTTCTCGACAAAACGTTCGAAGAATAACTGAAGTAGTCGTGTTGCGCTCTCACTACAGAATGTCTAAAATATGTCTCGTGTAGACGTTATGAACTTGTTTGGCAAAAAAGGCTCTCGTAGTTGTTAAAAAGGCAAATAAACTGTACGCAAACACATTTGAGGCACGAATCTTAGATTTTCAAAATGTCTGTTTTAGGTCTTCTGTAGACCAAGACGTCTATAGTTGTTTGTAGCCGTTTCGAGAAGTCTTTTAGAGGTTTTGTGTTTCGTGGGTATCCGCGTTGCGCGTGCAATCTGATTAAAAAAATTGGGGGACCCTTAAGCTTCGCCTTTAAAGGACCCCTGACACCAAATTTGGAAACTCGAGGTGCTTGGGTCGTTTGAGACTCTTGCATGCGGGGGCACTTCTCACCGATTATTAGGGGCGAGCGTTGCCTATAAGATATTTTAATTTGGTTTTAAAGTAAGGGTGAGTGCTCAGCCGAGTAGTCTGGTAAAATCGACATTTTCCGTGGTTTTACGTAGACAGAGGCTCCCCCTCGTGACGTTGCAGAGGTGAAGCAAGTATTGTCGGCATCGGAGAACATTTTCGGGGTGCGCACAATACCCCGACTGGCACCCGGCGAGGACTATTGTTCGTCACCCCTCTCGCTCTGTTGTCGGGCTGCTCTCAAGGTGGTTTTGGCTGCTTGCGCCAGGAATGCTTTTCTTTTTCCTGAGGGGGGACACGCTCAACGCACCCACATCGTTTTATTCTTGACCGCCCTCGGGTCAACCTATTTGGAAACGGCACGTTCAGCGTCACCGAAGCTTCAGCGCATGTAGTCTCAGGCGCTTCCCCGCTGTGGGGCGCTACTTTCTTATGGTATTTAGGCGGGCGTTTCGAACCGAAGCAAAATCGTCCTGAATTAACGACGCTAGCATTAATTATACGATGCGTTAGAGCATTTACGATTCAATTTCGGCATTACCAGACGCAAAGCTACAAATTACTGTAAAAAAGTCGCAAACACAACTTTTGCTGTCAGGGGTCCTTTAAGAGTTGAACGCTATCCGCCTCGTGCGCCGCTGTATTGAGCTGTACAGGTGGCGCCACCAACGGCGAACGGTGGCGAAACTCGGCCGACGCGGCAACGCGCGGCTCATAGGCGCCTTGCGCAAAGCGCCCGCTACTAACCGTTTCTTCTTTTTATTCAATTTACATTCTGGTTTGATATTTGTGCACGGCCGACGCTGCTCCACTAGACAGCCGTGACGTTTGTTACGTCGATTGTTCTATGTTATTTGTTTGAAAATGACAGGCCCGTTTATTATTACTATGCACGTGCGTGATGCAATACATGCGTTTCTAACGTGCATGCGTTGAAGTTGTTCGCGTGATCTGCTAACACAGACGAAATAAAAAACTGTTGCAACATAAAACAGACTTCTTGTTTTACTGAACACTCTAACCAGCACAACAACAATGTACATCGCGGTTGTATGCTTGCTTAGGAAACGCATAAAAAGACACACGTTTTCATCTTTGTACAGCACTTAACTATACGGCCAAAAGAAAAAAAAACGGTTAGCTAACTTGACGTTGTAACAGGCGCCACACAGCTGCATAATATTGTGTGAAAGTACTATAGTAAATGACCCACAATCAGTAAGGTACGCATTTGGGCTGGTTGGTTCATGATTACGAGTGAAAAACTCGTAATCACGAGTGTCATTTAAATTGTGATAGTGGTGAAGTATATATATGCTGACTGAAGAAATAAACACGTACATATGGTTGTTAGTCAGCGCCGTGGTCCCGTGTTCAATTGTCCCGTCTTTTAGCGCTGTTTTTCACTCGTGACCCACAATCATTCGCACTGTTTTTTTTATTATTATTTCACAGACCGTACAAAAAATTGAGGAACTTCGAACTGCATTACGACCACATATTTCTAAAAATCTAATCACTTTCACCGTCGAGGCCACGAACCTCTATCACATGTGCTTTAAATTACGCAGAAGATTACTCAGGCTTATATAGGAAATGCGCACGCGCGGCATTACTCAGATTTATATAGGAAATGTGTACGCGTGTAGCTAGATTCTCGTATGCTATATTCTCTTTAGGTACGTGAAACTCCACATAAAATGCGATTCTAGAAGTAATGTTCGTGGACTAGCGAGCATAAAGAAGGACGACTACTTACAGCCTCACTTACCTTTGTAAAAACTGTATTCCAACTGCAATTCAATATTAACCGACGCAACAGAACAACCCACTTGCTACCACACAGTGCTATGAAGCAGACGCGCGAAGCCAGGCGTGGTGTTTCGACCACGGTGGTGGTTTCAAGTGTAGCACAATCGTGCGCGTACAGTAACGTCGTAAAGGTTGCCGTCATATCAGCGGTTCCCACGATGTAGCACCTGTTCCCCTTCTCGGGTCATCAAACCGCTGCTACGCCGAAAACTACACTCATAATTGACTGTCAAAGAAAAACGCCGTCTTGTAGGAGACCATCTTGTACAGCCAACGAACAAAAGTGCACGACTGAAGGATCTGAAGCATTTCCGTTGATGCGATGGCAGCTGAGAGAAGTCAGGGCTGACCGTCCGACGTGTGGCCACCACCATTATTAACTTCGCAACATCCAAGAAAGACACGACGGAAGCGACGAGCCAACGAGCCCACCCGGTCATGTTCGGTGCGCTGGTGACCGCACCTCCGCACAGCGCGCGCTCCCACGGCATCCGAAAGAAATAAAAAAAAGGGGGAGAGAGGAGTTGACTTGAAGGAAACGAAGGCGGTGGAAGCGAGGAGGTGTCTAGTCGTCGGTGTGAAATATTTTCGAGAGATGGCGCTCGTTTGTTTTTGCACAACGGATGCGCAAACTTCATTCAAAATGTATGGGATCCTATGGCGGTTTGCATGGGGGTGCGACCGAGTTTGCCGAGCGGTGGCGCCACCATACCGGTGCACGAGGCGGATAGCGATATCCCGTCCCTACTGCGTTCTTCAATCACTTAGTGCATACTATGTAATGGGTAGTATGCTTTAAACCAGGAGAAATTATGTGCGGCCAATGTGGGAAATGTTTTCGAACTTGCTATGCACCCACTACGTGGTGTTAAGGGAATACGCGCAGTAAGGTGTGTGCCGTTTGTAATGGGTGGCTGGCTCCAAACTATGGAATCGTTATGATAGTCGCATATTCTGACGCCCGATGGCAATGTACGCTTGTACCACGCAATATTCCTGGGATATTACATGTTATATTGCGACGGCTATATAAAGGACGCTTGCGTTAGCGAAGCCTGGAAGTTATTTTCACTGCATTTCCAAGCAGAGGAAGTTATTTTAACAGCATGCCCAAGCAGAGGCATGGCTGTGTGGTAGAACACCTGCTTGCCACGCAGACGACCCGGGTTCGATCCTCACTCGGACCCGAGAATTTCTATTGTTCATTTTATTTGCACCTTTCTCGATTTTTCGGTCACGGACAAGATGATGATTTTTCGCTCACAACCGCCGACGCCGACGCCGGAATTTCTGCGAAACGAGCTCTTTAACGCTATCGCGTTAACAAGATTATACCACTAGGAAATGGGTGAAATTTCAGAAGGTTTCGCTTGTAGTACCTATGCAAATACACATCCAACTCCTTGGCCTCCAGTTTAAGCTGCCTTAAATCGCGTGGTTCATATGCTCGTACATGCAAAGTACGGCTCCTGCAGAGGTGAAAAGGCGTTCCGCCACTGCCGCTCGAGCGAACATGGTCATAGTCCAAAGGTGCTCGTCGCACGGTTTTCCGCTCGCTTAGGCGACATGTGCGGATTTTTTGTGAACCTTGCGGCTTTCGGCCCTTCAACAACAAATGGGAATCAGCCTTTAGAGATTTGTTTCTGCTCGATGCCAGTCACCTCTGGAGCGTGGTGCCACTTATAGCCCAAACAAAGCCAAGTCGCCAATTTTCAGTAGCCCAAATTACACTGTAGCCCAAATATAGCCACATAGCCAACTCGCTCAAGTCGACACCAAAATTTTTTTTCTGTAGCCCAATTTGGCTGTAAATAGCCAAACCTGGCAACACTGGTTGTGGCTAGAATGGGGAGGTGTGAAAAGCGGCCGCCGAAACCGGTCCCCAAAGCGCGCCGATGCCGCTTGGGGCGCTGCACGCACAGGCGCGGGTACCCTTGTGCAGGCGACATACGAGTGAGCGCGAGCTGCTGTCCGCAAAAATCGCGCCGGCCAAACACCGTCAGCTTGTGACCAGCACAATGTACGCTGTAGCGGCCAAAGTTAGCGAACCCATCGGCTGCGTCACTTCCGTCGACCGGCAAACCAACACGTCACACACGCAATGTTGCCAATAATTGTGGGAAGCCGGGTGGGCGTTTGCAGACAATCTTTAAAATTCATTTACAAACAATCAGCGCATGTCCCAAGCTTGAAATTTGGCATGAATGACGGAAATGTGCAAAGGAACGTACCCAGCGAATTTCATTGAGATCCATTGACCTCGAAAAACCTCCGGAGTTGGCCTTTAATGATATTGCGGTTATTCGCGGCAGAGCTGCAGGTGTGTTAAAAGACGTTAAATCACTGGAAGGCTTCATAGTAATTTGAACGTGCTAAATGCCTTCAACCACGAGCAGAAACTTTTGTACAAGAGCCTCGTTTTGCGGTTCCGAACGGTCTTGTGCAACTCGCAGCTTGAATTCTTCACTTAGCGTACAGTCATTGCCCTAGCAAAAATCACCTATAGAAAAACCAATAGCCTATCGGATTATTGAACATATTGGTCTATTGGTATCGTATCGGTCTATAGGTGCTATGGGGTGTATTAGACCTCTATTGGTCTATTAGTGTATTTGTCTATTGGCGCTCTATTGGCCTATTGCGTATTGGTCTATTGGCGTATTAGTAGTGTATTTGTCTATTGGAATTCTATTTGCCTATTAGTACTGCAATCGTGTATTGGACCTATATTGGCCTATTTCTCTATAATGGGCATTTGAGGACTGCAACATAGCAGCGCCTCTATAAAACGAAAAAAATTCCATTTGAAGGGAGACATGTATTATATTCATAATTACTACATGATAATTTCATCAAATCGGCGATTTTCCCCGCAGCAAGCTTTCCAAGCATGCTATGCTTCCTTGTTGAACACATGCCACTGCACCGCTTCTCCAGGTAGTGCCTGAAAAAAAAAGAACAAATATAAAATACCAGGAAGTAAGAAGGAAAATTTTTAGAAGTGCTGCTGAAAGAAAAATGAATCTTTAGAAAATAAAAAGAATGTGCAGATACAAAATACTGTAGAATCAGCATAAGAAAAATTCCGATGAGCTGGCAGTAGGTAACAGCTTAACATGGTAGGGACGGAAATTGTCACATCTGTACAGCAGATTCGATTATGCCTGTGTCCCAGACCCAAAACCACAGTCACTTGTGTGGACTTTGGACACTTGTGGGTAAGGCGAAACGGCACTAGCACCACACCGATCCCAGCGTCTGAGCTTCGGGACGTCACACAGAAAGCTTCACCTAAGAAGTGTCCCTCTACTGAAACCATGTATGCTGCAGAATCTTGTTCAGTGAGCATGACTGGTAATTAATGATGGGACAGCCGCACAGGATTTTTGTTGGTAATAAGCTTATTCACTCTCCAGTAAATGTGTTATTGAGAGTGAACTACGACATGATTACATATTTTAGTCTTTTTGAATTATCACGAAAACAAGGCGCAAGTCGATAGCGTGCATCTATGCCAGCGTCTGTATTTGCGAACAGCCCACACAATGTTGAAAAGTGTTGTACTGTAGAGCGGGAAAACTACTGGAACAAAAGAATGGGGCAAAAATTTTTAACGGGGGGACGCGCTTTGATGGCTGGAAGATGCACGAAGCAACTTTTACATGACTAGAAAATATATAAAAGCAGTTCACTTACCTAACAGCGGCTGCGCTCGGAAGAAACCATCTTGGTGGGCATACTGTCCGCACACTCGGTAACACTAACTGCTGTTCTAGTCCGAGGCGGTTTTAGCACTGTAATGTGCAACTTCTTTGACGTTCATGAGTAACCTAGCATCGTTGTCGCGATTCCACGCGTACGTTTCTGTGCAAACTTCTAAACACTTCAAAACCTACAAACGTCGTGCACGACCATGCCGCTCCACAAACTCGACCGAAAACATCAGCTACGGCTGTGGCTGGCTGTAGTCGCCTCGTACGCATGCTGGCTGGCTCGAGCGCTCGTGCCGTGGCCATACCAAAAAACAAAATTTTATTTTCTTGCTATTTTATTGGAATATTTTGCTCTCCTCAAATATATTCAACTGCAGACACATTAGAAGATTATGAAAAGTGCAGCGAACCAAAATTTCAGCGGCAAAAATAAAAAATAAAATGCAAGACATACAGCGCCCTCAGACGACATGATAGTTTTTTCAATTAGTTCTTCAAGCCTGTATCACACTGCATCTTTCGAATGTTAAATTTT
>JALIZH010024395.1:0-31948 GCA_030522465.1 Rhipicephalus appendiculatus
CTGTGTGTAACCATGAAATCACGTGACGTCACGGAAATGATGTCGAAGAAATGTGCTGCATCAGATGGCTCAGAAAAAAAATTGACGGCAGATCCACGAGGTGAATGATGATGAGATTGGGCGAAGCTCCTGGAAGTAATCATCGGTTAGACCGTGAAATTTCTTCCGTTAATTCGCCCGATAAAATTGACGTGAAACGATTGATTAAATGTTTTATCAAACTTCTATTGCTTGTTTCCGTTGTCCTTTCATTATGACCGCTTTGTGGTCGGTGAAATGTAAGCTAAGTGGTTCTTGCATACGAGCACACACCGACGGCAACGAGCATCGTCAACTACAAACGTGTATCGCGATATGGTTTTGATTATAAAACCATTGCTTTAGAAAACACCTGGCGTCTTTCGTTAAGCAGCTGGCGTCTTTTTCGTTTTGCTTTTAGAAAACATCTGGCGTCTTTCGTTGGTTTATTTCATCAATCAACGGCGTTTTGAACAAAATTTTTATTGTTTAATCACGCACAGGAGAAATCTCACCAGGCACTACCTTGGAGGTAAACAATGGCTGCTACTGGGAATGAGAGACAGCAGAAGTCGGCTTTTAGCTAACACTTACACTTCTACTTCTACTAACGTTTCCTACTGGAACATGCCAATGGCTGCTAATGGGGAATGAGAGACAGAAGAATTCGGCTTTTAGTTAACGCGCACGCTGCGAATTTTTTATTGTTCAACAACGCACAGGAGAAATCTCCCACCGGCACCACCTTGGAGGTCAAAGCGTAAGACTGGTTACGCACTACGACTACGACGAGGGGCGAACGGGTGCCGCTTTAAGGAGCTTCGCCCCTAAAAGTTCTGTGAACGGGAGTCGAACCCACGACTCACGAGGTTACATACACCTTTGCAACAAGAGGCATAGATAACCTCGTGTACAAACGCCCAGTACAAATACTGCAAAAAGAAAACAGTGACAGCAAAAAAAAAAAAAAGAGAAACAGAACACGTGAACATATTATTGATACACATACGGGGGTAACGTTAATGAGATACTTCTGGCTCTTTGAAGAGTTAACGAGGAATTCTCGGAGCTGAGCAAGTGTAATGTCTGTGATGTCAATGCACGCAAAATGGAGGTTATTGTTATTTAATTGTGACGGTAACTGATAAGAAATTCTTTGCAGTCTGTAATTAGTTCTAGTGTGCGGAAGTACCCAACGTGGCTGATAATGATGTTGGCAATGTGACTTACAAGTTTGCACACCTGCTAACCCTGTAAATGCAGAGAAACAGCTTTTTTGTTCCTATCTTATAGCTGTGTAACAGTCTAATTTTTTTTTAATTGAAAGCGTTCATAATGCTGTGTTCAGTAATCAAGTGATCAGTTGTATCTCTCTGAGGGAGGTTCAAAATTAAGCGAATGATCTTGTTATGTAATACAGTCATGGCGCACACTAACGTGCAGTAATTGAAATGTGAATGAAAAAAAATTGGCCGCGTATCTGCGTGCTTCGCTGCAAATGTCGTCGAAAGACGATAGTCTCGTGCCGGCCGTACTACTATGTTTTGCCTTGCCTCAGACAGCGCCTACTCTACGTTGAATTGGCCGCATCTGGCTGGCGTTGATAAAATAGAGGAGGCGCTGCGCGAGATATGGACGCCATTGAATAACATGAGCTTGTGCTGAACCAAGGGCATTACACCGTGACCAAGGGCCACTGCCAGCGGCAGCACAGCGTCGCATTTTCAGCGCAGCCTAAAAAACACTAGGGTCTTTAGAATTGCGTACCTATGTATTTTCTAATAAAAGAACACACGACCTGACACTTACATATTAATGTAGCGCCTCAGGTATGCGCAGTATTTGCTTTTTGATCGAATATGTTCACAGGTATGCATCATAACACCAGTTCAAGATGGCTGGGCGTTCAGAAAGTGCTTCAACTTTGGCCGAGTAGCTGAATCGGGTCACGGACAGACAGACAGACAGCCAGACCAAAATTTTTGCGTTGAAGTATCCCAAGAAAGACTATCGTCTTTAAAAAGCATTATATATTGCAAGCTTTGCTTTTAATGGTAGCAGCGATCTATGACGCGAATATATCCCAACAGCTCTAGTGGCCTTAAGTAAAACATTACTGACATGGTCATTCCATTGCATGCTCTGTGTAAAATAAACTCCAAGCGATTCTATAAATCTCATAATTTTAATCAATTCTGATTTATATTCTAGCTTTACTGCAGCGTTGGGTTATTATTTTGGCACTTAAAAATAATAGCTTTAGTTTTGGTTACATTAACAGACAATGCATTTTCAGAGCTCCATAGTTCTAACTTTCCCGAAACATTGTTACCGTGCAAAGGGCATGACGACGTACGCGACAAGATTTTCAGGTTATTTATGTCGTGACCAGATAGTCATATTCCCCAAACTCTCTTACCCTCCCCTACCAATTTTGGTCCACACCAAGGTTAAAGAGGCGGTCACGAGATCACCCAGGCGTAGACGGCTAGATGGATAGATAGATAGAACCCCTCAAAGTGCCTGCAGTTCGCTAAGAAATGCTTCGCATTTAAAAGAAAGAGGCAAAGAAATAAATAAAATCAGATCCTCTTGGTGAGGCGGTATTCGAACACGGGTACGCACTGTCCGAAGGCGAGCGTCGTAACCACTCGGCTATCGTGGCACTTTCTTTTTCATGATATTTATTACAAATGTTCTGAATGTATATGCACTACGTACAAGATACTCAAGGCCGCCTTTACAAGCCCACAATATGCGATACATGGAAAGAAGTATCAAATAACTCTCAGCCGAAAAAGTGTATTCGTGCAGTGCGTTTAATGAACCTTGAATACCAATCCGGATGACACTGATGTTATTCATACAATTCTTTTAGCCCCACTCCTTCAATAGCCCTCTCACAGGGCTGCAGTATGTAAAAATAAAAATAAATAAAATAAATTAGAGTCATTTGTATGAAATACGACCGCGACGATGCCATTGGTTCCGTATACCGGTCTAACATGCGAGTCTTCCATAAACTGTGCATATCCATTAGTAGAGAAAATGTCAACAAGGATAACATTTCTATAGGGTGGCACGAGATCAAAGTATGCTATAAGATTCCTTCGGCCCAATATGTTGCAGGCCCGCAAAGCGACGCGGGCTTTGATACTGTTCTTAAAACCGACAGGCTTCAGCGATGGCTTCTAGGCGTGCAATGGACAGGCGCACACATATGCTGACAGTGCTTACTTCCATCTTCTTTCTTTCTTTTGTTTCCTTCATCCCTTCCACCCAGCGCAGGCTAGCAAACCGGACGCGCGTCTGGTTGACCTCCCTCCCTTTCATTCCTTTTCTTCCTCCTCCTAAGTAAAGTTGTTTTCTAAAGCGTTTTGTATAACGTCCCGAAAAAGGATGACACCCTTACAGCTAATGAAGCAATGTTCTATTGTTTCAGGAACTTCACAGAGGCAACAGTTAATATAAAATACAAAGATGGTCTAGGGGTACTTGACGGCATCAAAGAAGCTGTCCTCTATATTGTCTATATCCTGCGCCGCAAACCTGACCGATGGGTAATCTTCACTGACTCTAAGGGAGAACCACAGATATTGTTCAACCCCATAAAGATAACATATCAGCCGGTTTCATTCGACATAGCGTACTTACACCTTTTCACTATTCATTAACGACGTCGTGTAACTGGCCCGTTAAGTGCGCGCCTCATCTTTGCCGCCTCCCGTTGATTAGATTATCCTGCCTTCGCACCTGTAATAATGATAGTATCACGGGTTTTACGAGCCAAAACCGCGCTATAATAATGGGGCACGCCGTAATGGAGGGCTCCGGAGAGCTCTGCAACCTGTTGTTCCCTAACGTGCACTGCCATCGCACAGAACACCGGCCTCTTGCATTCCATTTCCAAGGAAATGCGACAGCTGCGACTCGTATCGAACCCGCGATCTGCGGATCAGCAGCGGTTTACCGTAACCACTGCAACACCGCGGCAAACTTCGCGCCTATCGAACGAACGTGGACAGGTGTCGCCGGCTGTCGGTGAACGGAGAAACATTCGAGAAAGTACAGGGCCTTCGAGATTTGTTGGCGCACGTGTGCTGCAGAGCCAGCCAAACGCACGCAATAATGTCGCAGCGCAGTTAAGCGACTTCGAGTGGTAGTGGTTTATCGGAAACTAAAGTTTGGGTGGAATGAGCATTCGCAGTTTGATTGAAACGCTAAGCCGCGCAGCTCGCAAAGACTCCGTGCCTGCTCGCGCTATCGTGGTCAACTACCGACAGGCGGCGAAACAAGCCCAGGCGGCTGAAGTTTTTGCGGCGGCGCCGTAAATGCGTGGAAGTGGAGGAATTTATGAACTTCGGTTGTCAGAAGAAACTTATTTCTCGTCGACACTTTGCTCTCCATCGGGCACTCAACAGGCCAGACTTGTTTATTTAGTGTGCAAAAATAAAGAAGAAGAAATGGTAACGGAGGCCATTACATGAACCATCATTATAATGGACGCAATAAATGTGAACATTCGGCAAATGTTGGCTTTGTCGGGACAACAAATACACGCTTTTAAGCTCCCTGAAGAATTATTTGACGATCTAATATTTTGGAGCCTGGGGAGCTAATTCACAACGGGTAATAATGTTAAACCTACAACAGCGTTTAAAAATCGTTTTCATGTTTCTTCCTGGCGGTTGCAGGCACGCGGGAATGCTTTAAGGACACAGACCAGGGATGAAGCCAGAATTTTTTGTGTTGTTGTAGTTTAGAGAGGGGGGAGGGGAATTAAATTGTGCGTGCGTTTGTATGTGTTCGTGCATATATAAACATGCAAAATTTGAAATTTTCGGGGCGGGGGGAGGGCGTATAGTGCGAACCCCTCAGCAACGGCCCTGGCTACGCCAGCGCCAGAGCATAAACGAAAAGTTAAGAATCACAAAACCAACCCGCTGGAAAACAGGGTAGTATGTATTCCTTGTCTTCTTTCGCTTTTTCCTTTGTCGGAAGAAAGAATTCTGGGTCCCTGGTCAAGTCCATCCTCAGCCCAGAAAGCTTTGAAAGCATTGTTACGTTTTTTGCGTGCAACTGGTCTGAGCGACAGACTTTAAGACTCTTTCTTCCTTTATTTTTCATTCTCTTCCTGTCTTTTTTCTTTCTTTCTTTTTTTTCTAGTAACATCTCTTTTCTATCATCTTTTACTCCCCTTACCCCCTTCCCCAGCACAGGGTAGCCAGCCGGTCCAAGAACTGGCTAACCTCCCTGTCCTTCCGCTTGTTTCCCTTCCTCCTCCTCCTCCTCCTTTCGCTTTTTGTTTTTCAGCAAAGCTGTTGGTGGTACGTTGGCCGCAATTTTTTTCGTGATGTCGTTCGGCAGCGCAAGATGTGGTTTACTTGGCGTATGAGATGTTAGGGGGCAGTTGAAGCCGTCACAAAACTTTTAAAGCTTGTGTGCACAACTCATACAAGCACACATACGAACATAAGTACCCGCGTGCATATAGAGCAGTACCGAACACAGATACCTGGAAACTCAGCACCCCACATAAATTCGTATATAGAGTGTATATTAAGGCGAAAAACCTTACGGCACATTCGGGTTGTCGTTTTAGAGCGCTCTGGCAGCGTGTGAAAGTGCTGAATTCAACAGCTTTGAAGCTCTACAAGTACAGTGAACTCTCACTTGTGAGAACTTCAAGGGACCGAGAAAAATAGTTCACTGAACTTTCAAGTTCACAAAACTGAAAGTTCACTAAACTGAAAGTTCACCAAACTGAAGATTCACTAGAATATTGAGAAGCATTGGGAACAGGAGTTGTCAAGCCATAAGTGTAACATGCAGTTTATTTGGATAAGGATTTGAACTGGGGTACTTAAAGCACAAAAAGAGATAAAGCTGTCCCCACAGTACGTTTCTGTACACTGCCTCTGGCACAGCAGCTACTGTGACACAAAGTGTCGCAACTTTCTCGTATATCCTACAGCCTCGGCTAGAGATACAGGATTTGAACTTGCCTCAGCCATTACATCTTCTTCGTCACACTCTTTTTCTTTCGGTTCCGTAAGAACACTGGAAACAATTTCCAAATCTAATAGTTATGCGCAGGTACTGAACCGCACGTGGCTCGTTTTTGTCTGCCGCACGGCCGCTTTGCCGCGGCGGTGTTGCATGCACAAGCGCTCTTCTAGCGCCACCGATGAATGGGCGATTTGGGGGGTGGTGGCTCGCATCGTCTACGCCAGCGCTGCAGAGCGCAAATCTTGAGTGAATTGATCACAAAAATGAGCCCGGGTCCGCGGATAAAGTTCGTTCAACTGAAATATTCACTATTCAGAAATTTGTTTAACTGAAAGATTTTTGCTTAGAATGGATAGGAAAACTGCCGGATATTTTCTAAAAGTTCGTTATTCTGAAATATTCGTTAATCTGATGTTCGTATAGGCGATGCGCAAAGCGCCGACGACGCCATCTGCCGCCGCGGCTCGGAAGCGCTCGCGGGTCCGGGCGAGCAGTCTTCCTGCGAGTGTGTACGCGAGTGCAGGTATGGATGTGTTTTTATCGTGATTTAACGACTCTGTCGGGCTTCAGCGATGCCGAAAAATAACTGCTGCGTTGTCGGCTGCTCAGACGCATGCAAAAAATCGCCAGGAACGCACTTCTACAGGTTTCCGGTGCTATTTCATGAGCGATAGCGACGGCGGTGGTTGATTGCGGCTGTCCGGAAAAGGTACGCAATCGCGCTTTGTTTACGGCAGTGTTAGAACGGTTACCGTGTTATTATTTCTCCATTTATGTCGCTACGTCTTCAGCGAACGCTGCTACGTTTACACTTGGTTGCCTCGCCTGCATTGTAGACGCTGCAATACACATGAGGTTGTTATTACTGATAAGAAGCGATGCCTAGGCTCTCTTGAAAAACGAATGGCGCGAAGCGCAATGCCAGAGAATGTTGGGCAGGTGACGGCTCCTTTACAAAAGCGCCCTGAAATCACACGTATGCTGCCCGAAATCGGCTGCATTCTACCTATTGATGGCACTGAAATGTGATCACCAGTGCAGAATGTTCGCTGTGCGCTCACCTCAACTATATGCATACTGGCTGTAAAACATGACACCTGTGAGCATTGAAGGCTTTTGACAGGACATTCAACCGATTCAATCTCCTTTTGAATGCCTCGTAACATGACTTCATGCTAATAGGAAACCCTTGATGTACCCCACTAATGCTCATTCGCTTTACAGATGCTGTGTTATGAGTGGGGCCAAAGGCGTGCGCACGGGAAGGGGGGGGGGGGGGCTTTTCTATTCGCCTAAGAGGGGGGGGGGGCAAAATCTGCCCCATGCATTGACTTGGTGGGGCCTGGGGCGCTGCGATGATCCTTTTGCCCCCCCCCCCCCCCCCCTTGATGGGGAACCCTGCGCACGCCTGAGTGGAGCCGATTATGAAACTGACGTGTTTTCTTTTCTTTATTCTTGCTGGTGCTGCTAGCTACTGGTTGCTATGTTTTCTTTAGCATGTAATTGGTGAGTATATGTTGGTTTGTAACTAATCACGTGAAAGTCACGTAACTAATCACGTGAAACGTTCTCGCAAGAATCACGTAATTAGCGTATCTACTCACGTGCCATGTTCCCGCCAAAACCACGTATTATCACGTAGAACCTAACGCCATTTTTTCAACACTTGGTAATAGCTTGCAAAAATCCTAGCAAATACGTTACCAAGCTGGTATAACAAGCTAGGTGACCACCAGCTCCGCAGTGACTCAGTCTCGCGTCACTAGCGCAAGCTACCGAGATATTTTTTCACAAGTTTATAGTGCTGGTTTCAAAGTTTTACCAACGCTGACCCTTCGCGTGGCCGCACACGTGAAATCCATGCGCCGGTGCGACAGCGCTCCCTCAAAATCTACTATATAAACACATGACACGTAAACGAAGCTACTGTGTCGAGAAAAAACGTTGGTTCGCGCGTTGGTTCACTATTATGAACTGCGGCTCCTTTGCGCACACTATCACCGCAAAAGTAATCGTTTGGGACGCGCACAAGTGGCAAATCGCACGCGCGCACTTCCGTCATGCTTGCATTGAAAGGAGGCGTCTGCTACGCGACCCGCGCGCGTTTCCGACGGCCGCCGCTACGCGGCTTTCAGTGGCGCCCCTATAACCGCTGCGCATCGCGTATAACAAACAGGCATGCAAGTGCATGCTCCTCCTTCCTTATCATCTATTCGCCTGATTATTTTCGTCGTAATGATTCGTTGCCACTTTACGTAAATTTGTAAGACCTTCCAGAGCGCTCGAAAACGACCAGTGTAGTATTAGATACCTCATCAAACACGAAAATTGACCAGCGTCCCGCGTCGGCGTCCCACGTCGGCGGCGTCAACACGAGTGATGCATGAAATCACAAGGTGACGTCATCAAATGACATCATTGCTTGGTCAAAGGTGGTCCGATCCCGGAGGCAATGCAAAACAAGGTGACGTGCAGAAATCTCAGAACGCCCGCGATCACGGAGGCCTTGCAAAACCACGTTAATTGCAGAATGCTTTAGCAGGTGTGCGCGATAGGTTGAATACATCGGCCTAGAACAAAAAGAAGCAGATGGATTTTGCTTTCGAATAAAGGATAACATTTGGGTTTTACGTCCCAAAACCACGATATTATTATGAGAGACGCCGTAGTGGAGGGCTCCGGAAATTTCGACCATCAGGTGTTCTTTAACGTGCACTGACATCGCACAGTACACGGGCCTCGACCATTTCGCCTCCACCGAAAGGCGACCCGACCGCCACGGCCTGGATCGAACCCGCGACCTTTGGGTCAGCAGCCGAGCACCGCAGCCACTGATCCACCGCGGCGGACGTGCCTACGAATTGACTGAGGCGGATTCATAAGGGATTCCGTGAGTCTTTTTTGCTTTTTGGCGGGGGGGGGGGGGGGAGATTTGTCCTTATTGAATGGCTGAAAATTATTATTGAGGGTCAGTTATGTAAGCCGTGGGTTATTTAGACATGCTGCCACTGATCAATGAATGCCGTTATTCTGCAAAATTGCCATTCGACCGAGTCTTGAGATCCTTGGTTTTTTCGCCTTCTGCTCCCTTATAAGTGCGAACAGACCAGTATTTGACAGCTCTGTATAGTGAATTTTTTGAATCGACTGCGAATCGAATCTAGCTTACTATTTGATTCGTATTCGAAATTTCGCATACTCCCACGCCCCAGCGTAAAGAATTATGCGCTCTTCCAGAACTCTCCAAAGAACAATTCCTGAACAAGATTTCAGCACTATTGTAAATCAGTTCAGCTGAAACCGGGAAGGTGGTGGAACGTTTATGTAAGAGAAGATTGATAACCATCTGTTTGTAGCACAAATCTACAATGAAATCCGCGCAGATTTCTCAGACACAATGCTATTTAGTTGATGGAATATTCATTCTGGACCCGGGTTTGATCCTCGGACCAGGAAGAACTTTAACAATGAAGCTGTTCTTAGACGAAACTGCCTCGTCCGATGGCGTAGCGCTGATCACGTGGCATCAGAGTGTGGTTAGAGTGAGGCTCCGTAGGAAGGAAAGGCTGGGCCGTGCTAAGGAGGAGATGGCGAAGCTGGGCGGATCAACCGATGAGAGGTGCCTCAGACAGGGGGGAGGATGAGGCCTTGCAAAAAGAGTGAAAAATGAGAGACGCATAGAGAGGGGCAAGGGGGGACGCTCAGCGGAGGAATCCAGAAGTTTTGCGAGAAGTAGGTCAGTGAGTGTATCGATGGAGAATGAAGGAGGGCGTTGGTTCTTTTGTGAGTAATCACTTTCATGAGGCCCAGGAGTGCTCGCGAGGAAGAAGCCGCCTGACGTGAACGTCAGCGAGAGGTGGTGCAGGAACGGGAATGTTGTCGCCGATCCAACCGCAATGTTCGCGCAAGAGAGGCCGAATCTAAGCCCCAATGAAGGGAAGACCCGAAAAAAAAATGCCCCCCACCTCCCCGAAGGGAATCGTGAGGAAATGCGAATGCATTTCTTGCGCCGAGAGATTTCACCTTCACCGACTTCTGCCATCGCCTTGAGAGGCGCCCAGCCAGCGAACGGTCGAGAGTGAGGCGCGAGCGGACGGGAGAGTGGGGCGCAGGGAGGAGAGAGAGCGAACGGCGAGAGAAGGAGCGGCGAAGCACTGCACCTACTCTCTCCTACACTCTCTCGCACCACATGCTCCGGTTGTTAGGGGCGAGGATAAGCGCGCGCGCCCGCAGCTGTTGCTATGGGAGAGGGAGTGAGAGCGGAGAGATAACACCTGCCGGCGCGCGGACGCCGACGGATGCGCCTGACATAGCCCGACTAAGAAATGCATTCGCATTTAAAAAAATACGTATGTCACCTTCACTATTGTCAAACCTGAGAAGTGCGGCACATGGGCACCCAGCGATTCTTGTTCGTAGAGTAGCCACTGCTCCGTTTATCAAAGCGTCAATGACGCCGCTGTTTGAGGTAAGCATGTAGGGTTTCCCCGGCACGAGTACAATCTTGTTAGGCAGATTGGCAAACTCGGTGTGAGACACGTGCGCGACTTTTTGCTGTGCTTTATCGACTTTCTGCTTGTTAGGGCAGTTGAGATACGCGTCGTCTGCGGCGAAGTTCCGTCGGGTTGTTTCCCCCATCAGATGTAATGACGTATCGAAGCAACCCCGACGCAGAGGCGGCGCACGGGGAGGAGCATTCGCTCGCTCGGCGAGGCGGCGGCGTCCTCTCCGGCGCCCCGCCGGATCCGCCCCATGTTTCCTAAACGTTTTAGCGATTTTAAGTTAATTAATGCAATTACTTCATGGGTACTCCTGGTAACTATATTATTTTAGACATAGTTCAGTTTAACCTGAGTTTGATCATTACCAGCCATGTAATGGCCTGTATTCAAGCGCTTCACTGTGAGCGTGATCCCGTTACATGAGATGGATGGACGACAAGCAGGACTCCTAAAGTGCTCCGCACTTAACATAGCACAATCATATAACACTTGAATGAACGTCAGTTAAACAAGCTATTCAGTTGTACGAACTTCCTTGAATTTGACCCAATGCTAACGCGTTTCAGTATAACGAAGTTAGTGCAGAGCGCCTTTCAGTTCTTCGAACACACTTTGTGACACCATTTAATGCCTCTTAAGCCATATTGATGCGAAATTGTATGAAATACTGGGTACAGACAGCGCTTTGCATTGTGAGGACTATATCACCTTTGGCTCTTGTGTTCAGACATGCGCCACTCTGTCTAAAGAAGAGATTGTAGCGAGCGTCTTACCTCAGGAAGAAGAAGAGGAAGAAGAAGTCGCCCTTGTAGAGGAAGCACCAAGAGTTTCAGCTAAAGGAAGGAAGGAAAACATTTATTGTCAGAAAGGGGTTTGTGGTATGGGCCAGCTTGGTCCGCAAGTCCCATCTAGCAGTGCTGGCTGTCCTCAGTCCATGACGCCACAGGCAATTGCCGCCCTGCGGGCCCTGTCGATCAAACTGATCTGATCGTCAAGGCTATCGCTGGCCAGCAACTCCTCCCACCGCTCCACACTCGCTTGTTCAATGACGGGCTCACCGGGAATGGCCCGGCAGGTCCATGTATTGTGCATTAGTGTGGGTTTCTCAGAGCACGATGGGCAGTACGCAGAGTATTCTGTGGGGTGCATTTTATTGAGAAAATGCAAGTTCGGGTAAGTTCCGGTCTGGATTAAGCGGGTTTCAGCTAAAGAACCACTGATTTACTTGGAAAAAAGTGAAGTCCATCGCTGCCCAGCGGAGCGTTGTGCCGGAGAACGTTTATGAGAGCTTGGACGCAGTGACAAGGGTGGCACAGTGACTAGGGTGACAACCACTGCAGTCCCAAGAGTGCTGGTGCTGCAGAAGATTACTCCATTTTTCAAGACATGCTAAATAAGCAGAAACTCACGTTCTAATAAGCAGCATTGCAAATAAAAAAGATGAAATTTCATTTCAACATGTGATGTTTTATCTTCTGATAGCAAGTTGCACCATAGCTATTTCAGTTCAGCGAGAGAGAGAGAAGTAACTTTATTGGCACCAGTCAAATAGATGACGGGGTAGAGGCGTCAGCCTAAACCCACACTCATCCTCCCTAACCGTCGACCGGGATCCCTTGGGACGTGGCGGCGGTCAGGGCGAGACCGATGACTTGCCGTTGAGCATTTTCCTCATCGTTGAGTAGCAAGGACTCCCAGGACTCTCTGCATCTGTCTGGCTCATCAAAGTTAGAACAGCTCCAAACCATGTGGACTAAGTCCGCTCTACCATCGCAATGCCTACACCAAGGGCTATACACCGAGGGATGCCACTTGCTCAACAATTGTGGGTTTGGAAATACCCCTAACTTTCCCTATTACGAATATTTTCCTGGGGTCCCTGAAGTACGTTCAATTGATGTTTCACTGTAGTACAATAGTCTGATGAAGAAGGGGCATCAGCTTCACAGTTTGCTCGCTTTCGCAAAGTGAAGCTGGCTGGAGTTTTGGTAGTTTAAAGCTGCGAGATGTTAAATGGTGCGTGAAAATCGTCGCATACATGCATGATCAGTTCAAAAAATTGAAGGACACTTTGTACATTCCAAAGTGTGCTCGGCGAAAGCGTGTGGCCATTCCACTGACGGAAAGACGGACAGACGGACGGACGGACGGACAGACGGACATCCGGACGGACGGACGGACAGACGGACATCCGGATGGACAGACGGACATCCGGCCGGACGGACGGACAGACGGACATCCGGACGGACGGACGGACATTCGGACGGACGGACGAACGGACATCCAAACGGACGGACGGACGGACATCCAAACGGACGGACGGACGGACGGACATCCGGACGGACGGACGGACGGACGGACGGACGGACGGACGGACGGACGGACGGACGGACGGGCATCCGGACGGACGGACGGACAGATGGACATCCGGACGGACGGACGGACGGACGGACGGACGGACGGACGGACGGACGGACGGACGGACGGACGGACGGACGGACACACGGACATCCGGATGGACGGACGGACGCCGGACGGACGGACACCGGACGGACGTGAGCATGAGACATTAAAGGCTTTCGCCTTAAAATGTGAGCGCACGCCGCTTACACCTGACGACGACAAGTATCTCGCCAGACTGGTGCGTTGACGATACGAGATGAGTTTGAACACTACACGTTAGTGTTTTTTTTTTGTTGTTGTTGTTGTTGTTGTTAAGTTGGAATAAAAGATTACTTTGTGAACGAAGTTTCACCTCATACACAACGCGCCTTATTTCTGCAGAATGTTTGAAACTTGAATTTTTCGAAAAATTCATGTGACGGCCGTAACCCCCAAGCAGGTTTTGAGGAATCGCAGCTAAGTGGTTTGCTCTGTACTGCGGTTCCAATAGAAGTGGCCAACAGGCTTTTACGCGGTCTATGGGCATAACATACCGCTCTCCCATAGCAGACTACCTACAGTGTTCTGGAGTGTTTTAAGGCGAAGGCCTTTAATGTCTCATGCTCACGTCCATCCATCCGTCCCTCCGGCGTCCGTCCCTCCGTGCACGCGTTGGAGGAAGGAAAGGAGGAGGAGAGGAGAAGAAATAAAGGAAACGAGAATTCTTGCTGAGGCGGTGTTCGAACGCTACCCACGGTCCGAAGGCGAACGTCGTAACCACTCGGCTATCCAGGCAATTTATTTTTCAATGTATTTATTACAAATATGCTCAATGTATATACGCAGTGTACAACATATTCAAGGTCGCCTCTTCAACGCACAATATGCGGTACATAAAAAGAAGTTTCAAATAACACTCAGTCAAAAAAGTGTATTAGGGCAGTTCATTTAGTGAACCTTGAAGACCAATCTGAATGAAACAGTAGTTATTCATAAAAATCTTTTAGCAGTAAACTCATTTGTATGACTCTACTGCTACTGCTTTCTTTCAAATCGCCAGCAGTTAACAATAGTTAATAATCTTCCGTCTCCCATATGCTATGTTACCTCCGGCGTACCGCAAGGTAGCGTTCTTGGGCCGCTACTATTTCTAATATATATAAATGACCTCCGTAATAACCTAGCTTCCCATGTGCGATTGTTCGCAGATGATTGCATTATACAGGGTGTTTCAGGAAATGTGTCCACTATTTTTTAAAAAATCAGGAAAATGCGGTATTTGCTCGCTGTCCTCACAGTTGTTTTTTCTATAGCGGCAGGCATCTTAAGATGGTTGAAGACATGATTTGGGACAATAATTAGGAAAGTTAAATTAATTAACTTTTTAATTAGCGGAGTTAGGTGGTCAAGTCCAATGGGAGAGTTGAAGTCCTTCATGCGAAGAACCCATTTCAGCTCAAAGATTTTGAAAGAAGTAATCATCGGTTAAACCGTGAAATTTCTTCCGTTAATTCGCCCGATAAAAATGACGTGAAACGATTGATTAAATGTTTTATCAAACTTTTATTGCTGGTTTCCGTTGTCCTTTCATTATGACCGCTTTGTGGTCGGTGAAATGTGTAAGCTAAGTGGTTCTTGCACTGGTTGCAGCGGCATCCTTATCCATACGAGCACACACCGACGGCAACGAGCATCGTCAACTACAAACCTGTATCGCGATATGGTTTTGATTATAAAACCATTGCTTTAGAAAACACCTGGCGTCTTTCGTTAAGCAGCTGGCGTCTTTTCGTTTTGCTTTAGAAACATCTGGCGTCTTTTCGTTTTGCTTTTAGAAAACATCTGGCGTCTTTCGTTGGTTTATTTCATCAATCAACGGCGTTTTGAACAAAATTTTTATTGTTTAATCACGCACAGGAGAAATCTCACCAGGCACTACCTTGGTGTGAGTGTGTGGGCTGCGCTTGCAGTAGTAGCACGCATGACGCACATACGTTAACGAACGGGGACGCACTGCCCCTCTGTAACCGTTGTCTTGAACAGTGACGTCAGTCTAGTCGTCTGCTTCTTGCGCTCATCGGTGCTTGGGTTTCGGTTGGGCCATTGAATTTGCCTGAACTTCATTACGCCACAATAATTAATAGAGGCCGCTTTTTCGAAATCTAAAAGCTGAAATGGGTTCTTCGCATGAAGGACTTCAATTCTCCCATTGGACTTAACCACCTAACTCCGCTAATTAAAAAGTTAATTAATTTAACTTTCTTAATTACTGTCGCAAATCATGTCTTCAACCATCTTAGGATGCCTGCCACTACAGAAAAAGCAATTGTACGGACACATTTCTTGAAACACCCTGTATAGCGCCCTATATCCGACCCCGTTGACCATGAAATTCTACAGAGCGATCTTCAGCTTATTTTAGGGGAGAAAAAGGAAAGTTTATTGAACAAGTGTACACAAACACTGGAGGCACTTATACACTAAAAGTTCGAAATGGCGTCAGTAGAACTTATACAAACGCTAGACATAATTTTAAACGGACATCTATAAAACACTGTGCGGTACTAAGACACTATAAAAAAAAGAAACATGCTACTTCTCAAGGAGCTGAAGAGAGAGAGAGAGAGAGAAAAAAAAAAGGGGGGGGGGAGGGGGGTTCGAGTAGCATAGCAAGTCGGATGACATGTTTCCCTGCTTAACTCAGTATGGCGCTGCGGGAAATTCCAGTTTGTCCCCACGTAATACGAAAAACCGAGTGTGCCAGCGCCTTAAAAAGGCATCAACACCACTTACATCTAGGTCGTCGACTAGGTATCCAAAAATAATTTGATAAATTCGGTGCAAGACCGGGAATGCTGCTCGCTGTGATTGTCGACGAGCTTCTGCTTGGCACCGACGTCTCCAGATCACGTACATTGTGACTGCGAGTACCAATTGGACAAACAGGCCATTTTTCCTCTGCGACAGTGATGTAGCCCTAACTCCAAAGGCGCGCCAAACAAGGTGCCACACACCCTTGGTAGCAACGCATTCAAATAACGCATGCTTAGTGGTCTCAGAATTTCCACAATTCGCGCACTTATCATTTGGCACCACGTGCCACTTTGCGAGGCGTTGACGCGTCGGTAGCACGCTCCATCTTCTCAGCCAGTCAAATTCGCGAACCACCTCGGGAACTTTGCTCTTTTTCCAGGTCTTCCATCGGCTTGGGTTCGTTTTTCTTTTATCTTCATCTTCTAGTGTCTCTTCCGTCAGCAAGTAGCTTAACTCTATTGGCGCTAGTTCTTCAAACCCTTCTCCCTCCGTTTTGTTATCTACTGTGCGTTTAAAGTCGCACACGGTCTTGTAAAACTCCAGTGGTCTCTCAGCTTGCGGTCCACTGTATCTCTCTGTCGTAAACGTATTCTTTAGAGTACTTGTCCAGTACATCAGAAGGCTCTTTCCTGGGTATTCCGGATCCGCAAACAACCTGGAGGTTGTTTTTGCTGCCAGTGCTCTAGCGAATAGCTTAATATCTGGTAGACCCAGACCACCACGCTCTGTGGGCAGATTGAGGCAACTAGTCTTCACCTTGGCCGGTTTATTTTCCCATATAAATGCTCCAATGACTGTTTTGAGGTTATGTGCAAAACTGCTCGGCAGCAGCGCAATGTGTGCGATGTAGCAGACGTAAGCGCACGCCTGCGTCTTTATCACACCGGCCCTTGCAGCGAGTGATAGTTTGAATCCCGAAGCCTTATTTATCACCTCCCTCGCTTTGGTTATTGCGTCTTCCCATGTTCTATTTGCAATGCTTCCTTCTTCAAAGATCAGTCCGAGAACTCTGACAGCATCCACGTATTGAACTCCACCTGGGAGATCGTCGGAAAAGGCTCCAAAGCGCATCGCCTTGCTTTTGTCGGTGTTCAAGTATGCGCCAGAGAGAGCGGAGTACTGCTGAAAGAGCTCCAAAAATATGGTAAAACCAATTTTGTTTCTCACAAATACCGAAATATCATCGGCGTAAGCTGTAACCTTTATTTCCTCGGTGCCTGGCATGGGAAACCCTCTTATTCTCGGGCACGTTGCTACTTTCCTGATGAGGGGATCCAGTGACAATACAAATAAAACTGGAGCGGCTGGGCATCCCTGTCTAACACCCCTTTCTACAGCGAAGCTCTCAGTCATGTCACCGTTTAAGTAGAGGTGACTACTGGTGCCCTCATAAAGCAGCTCAAAGCACTTAACGAACTCTTCTGGCAAGCCATAATTTTTCAGTACTGCGAACAAGTAACGCCGCTCGACCCTGTCGAACGCCTTCGCTTGATCGAGGGACACGAATGCTCCGGAAATTCCTTTCTCTTTGGCATAACAAAAGAGGTCCCTGATCAGCGTGAGCGTTGCGAAAGCGGAGCGGCCAGGGACAGCACATGACTGGAGAGGTGACACTAACTCGCTCAGCAGGGGTCTCAGCCGTAGTACTAACAGTGTTGCTACGAGTTTATAGTCTGTGTTAAGGAGAGTGATCGGTCTCCACGACTTGGGGTTAGACCCATCCATACGCTCCTTTAACAACAGAACCACTCTACCTTCTTTGAACGACAGCGGCTTTTTCCCTTCGGTGATAAAAATGTTCACCAAATCAGTCAGGAGATCCCCAAGAATCTCGAAAAAACGTGCATAAAAGGCCGTGAGGATGCCATCCGGACCAGGTGCCGATCTGGCATTCATAGCCTTAAGGGCTTGCGAAACTTCATCCTTCGTTGCCGGGGAGTGCAATCGCTCGGTATCTTCGGGCTTCAGCTTGGGAAGTCCATCGCAGAACGAAAGAAGTTTGCGCTCGAAATCATCGTCATCTAGCTGCACTTCTTGGGCAAAAAGACGCTCAAAATGAGCTCTGAATGTATTCTGTACTTCCACTGGGTCGGTCGTTATACTACCGTCCTCTCTTTGCGCTGTTAATATCCGCTGTGGTTGGTTTCGCCGCGTTCCGACCCTCAATGCAAACGTGAGATTTCCAAGTTCATCTCTTGGCAACTGTAACTCGTCTGCTATTCTAGACACTTGCGCTCTCTTATGCAGAAGGTTAGAATAAATCTTTCTTTGTGCCATCACGTAATCACGCATCGCCTGCGTAGACGTGCCTCCTCTCTCCACTATCTGAATGCGTCGAAGCGTCTCATTCATGCGACTCGTAATGCGCGCATGCCTCTCCTTTCCAGCCTCTTCGGAAATCAAACGCCATCGCTTTTTGAGCCTATCCCACGTGGCTGGATCCAACACGTCCACCTCAGCGATGGAAGCCGCAACTTCTCTTCCCATGTACTTGATACATTCCTCATCGTGCAGTATGGTGGGATCCATGCGCCAGGAGCGGGGTGAGCGTCCACCACTGCACGCTTGCATACTGAACAGCAGCGGCTTATGATCGCTGACATTCAAGCCGTACGAAGGCACTTGCACGACATCACATGACACAAGCGTTGCGCGAAATGCTTCCGGGATATATACCCTATCCAACCGGCTCTGGTGAATTCCACTCGCTCTGGTGGCAGCGAACGAGTCACCATGCAGAGCGACCCACGCGTCTATCAGCTGCCAGTCTGCAACAATATTGCCAAGTTCTCGTGCATAATAGTTACAGCGACCTTGGCCCGGGCCTCTGATGTCGCGCGAAGTGTCGAGGACGCAATTGAAATCACCCAATAAGATATACTGGAGTAATTCGAGCATGTACGAACGCACTCCTTTGTAAAACTCATTAGTGAGATTTCTTTTTACAGGTGCGTATACGTTTACAACTCTTGTCCTCTTGCCATCCAGTGACAGGTCAAGTACGATTACCCTGCCATCCGTATCAAATTTACAATGCGCCCCTCTCCTAAGCCTGTTACTCATAAAAATGACACCGGCTCCGCATGCCGCGGAATGCGTCAGAGAGAAAAAGGCGTCTACCTGCCACCTATATCGGAAAGCGACAACGTCCCAACGCGTACGAAAATTAGTCTCTTGCACAAACAAAACATCAACGTGCATATCGTGAGCCATCTGAATGACTGCTTGCTGTTTAGCAGGACTGCGAAAACATCGGACATTAAATGTCATGAAAACAAATGTCTCCATTGTTATCAAAGGAGAAGTTACTAAAGTGTGGAGCAAGGCAGAAGACGAAGGGAATTAAAAAAAAAGAAAAAAAAAAGAAAAAAAAGAAAAGAAAAAAGAAAGGGAATTAATTCATATCGTCATCACTCACATGCAGCGGCGCCCCATCCGTTTGCGAGGCGACGCGTGGTTTTTTACAAGTCACATTGCTGCTTCCATCGCTGTTGCTACTTGAACTGCTTGGCTTTGGTCGCCGTTGGCTGCTGGGAAGGTCTTTGGACGCCTCGCTAGACAGCGAAAGGAAACCTCGAGTGTATGGGTCCTCCTCGCTGTCTGAAATAAGGCTACTGTCTTGTTTGCGTTGTGCTGATCTGCTCCTGGATCTGTTTCGTGTAGAGGAACGCTGTGCTTGGCCTTCTTCACGAGTAACCTTGTTGCCGCTTCTCTTTCCTGTGGTTGCCTTTGATGCGGGTTGCAACGCTTGAGAGGCTGCTTTTCCTGAACCAGCCACCAACGCACCGCCCTCCGCGGCGGCCTGTGGAGACGCTGGTTTATCATTTGTAGACGCCGACGTGGAATCCCAGTCCAACTGCGACGAAGCAGGGTCGCTGGATGCTTTCACTGCGTTGCTGGTTGTCGCGACGCTCTCTGCGTTGCTCGAGCCTTCGCCTGTGGTCGTTTCAGACTCGGAGCTCGAGGTTTCGGGCTTCGCGTCTAGGGAGCGTTGCCCGCTTGCGGATCCGCTGTCCACGTTGTCGAGAGGAGTGCGTCGCACGACTCTCTTCGTGGGCTTTAGTACTTGAAGCCTGGGTGTCGCACCGGGAGTACACGAGTGCACGGCCGAAGCTTCGCTCAGTGACGGAAAATCTTCCTGAGAGGCCACCGTGCTCTGCGTAACTGCAGCATAAGATTTTCTTCGGAAGCATTCTTTCGCAGAGTGATCCCCGCCACACTTCCTGCACGCAACGGTGGACGTCTCCGTGACGTGGCCAAATGCGCCGCACCTCTGGCAAAAGGGCTTGGTACACATCGCAGCCATGTGGCCCTCGCCACTGCATCGAGCACACACTCGGCGCATTCCTCGGTATTCAAGCATGGCACGATGTCCGAGTACAGTAACAAAATTGGGGGCTGGTCTAGTCATTTCCATTTTGACGACACGTGTTCCCGAGTAGGTCGTTTGGCGCTTCTGCACTGTTGTGTACTGCAGGTCACGCACCTTGCCGTAAGGTTGAAGAGCCGCAACGAGCGAGTCGTTGGAGACGTACGGTGGCAGTCTGTAGACGTTGACATGAACGATCGGGGGTCCTACAGCGTCGACGGACACTTTCTGTTCCCTAATGTTGAAACCTTCATTGACTAGGAGACTTGTAGCTTGGTCTGCTGTTCTGGTCGCTACCAGGAACTTTGACGTTCCGAGATGCTGCAAGAACAGCACCCCTTCATCGCCGACTGTTTCCTCAATGCTGTCGATGATCTCGTCGATCGACACAGTGTCTTCGGGCACGTTGAACGTGAAACAGTGCTCCTTCGGTGGAGTCGGTGGCAGAGGCCTCGACGCCATCTCCGCAGGTCCCCGGAAGGGCCGACGAAAATGGGACAGACCTCAGGGCCTGCCAGCCGACAGGCTCCCTGACGTGGAAGAAACGCCGCTGGACGCTAGTTGCGTTTGCGCACGGAAGCGGAGAGTCTCGATCGAAAGCCGGGAGACGCTATGCTGACAAAAATGTACTGGCGAAGCTCCTTAAAGCGGCACCCGTTCGTCCCTCGTCGATGTCGTAGTCGCAGTGCGTAACAAGTCTTACGCTTTGACCTCCAAGGTGGTGCCGGTGGGAGATTTCTCCTGTGCGTTGTTGAACAATAAAAAATTCGCAGCGTGCGCGTTAACTAAAAGCCGAATTCTTCTGTCTCTCATTCCCCATTAGCAGCCATTGGCATGTTCCAGTAGGAAACGTTAAAAAAAAAAAGCCGACTTCTGCTCTCTCTCATTCCCAGTAGCAGCCATTGTTTACCTCCAAGGTAGTGCCTGGTGAGATTTCTCCTGTGCGTGATTAAACAATAAAAATTTTGTTCAAAACGCCGTTGATTGATGAAATAAACCAACGAAAGACGCCAGATGTTTTCTAAAAGCGAAACGAAAAGACGCCAGATGTTTCTAAAGCAAAACGAAAAGACGCCAGCTGCTTAACGAAAGACGCCAGGTGTTTTCTAAAGCAATGGTTTTATAATCAAAACCATATCGCGATACAGGTTTGTAGTTGACGATGCTCGTTGCCGTCGGTGTGTGCTCGTATGGATAAGGATGCCGCTGCAACCAGTGCAAGAACCACTTAGCTTACATTTCACCGACCACAAAGCGGTCATAATGAAAGGACAACGGAAACCAGCAATAAAAGTCTGATAAAACATTTAATCAATCGTTTCACGTCATTTTTATCGGGCGAATTAACGGAAGAAATTTCACGGTTTAACCGATGATTACTTCCAGGAGCTTCGCCCAATCTCATCATGATTCACCTCGTGGATCTGCCGTCAATTTTTTTTATTTGGTGTAAAACTTGGTTAATGACCCTAAATTCATCTAAATGCAAAGTAATCTCGTTTACTCGTAAACACGCAGTCTCAAATTTTTCTTATCGCATAAATAACGACTCAATTTCTTCTGCCAGTACATACAAGTACTTAGGAATTTATCTGACGTCAAACCTCTCCTGGAACCTCCACGTTACATCCATATGTGCTAACGCTTCAAAGTCACTGGGGTACGTACGTCGAACCCTGAGAAATTCTCCCTCCAATATTCGCAAGCTAGCTTTTCAGACATTTGTTCGCCCGCAGCTGGAATATGCCTCTCCAATATGGTCACCCCATCACAACTACTTAATCAGTTTATTAGAATCAGTACAAAATAGGGCCGCTCGGTTTATCTCTCATAACTATAATTACAAATCCAGCGTCTCACGAATAAAACACGATAGTTCACTTCCACTCCTCAGTACTCGTCGGGACCTTGCGCTCTTGTCATTGTTTCACAAATACGTCTATGCTGGTAAAAAATCTTCCTTGCGGCTTGAAGTTTCATCTTGCACATCTCGCAGATTACATAATCACCCAAGTTTCACCCGCATGTACGGAAGCACTCACGCATTCAATTCGTCGGAGCTTCCTCGTGCCATTCGGCTGTGGAATGCACTTCCCGATTCCATTGTGTCCGAAAAAAATCCTGATAAATTTCATCTACTCGTCACTTCACATTTCACTGCATAACCTCGACAAAATGTATAACGCCTTTTGATTCTTTTTTTTTCTCGTTGTCTGTGTTGTATTAGCTCTCTTATGTATGAGTTCGTTATTTCTTTTTGCTCATTCATTGTACCCTTATGTTTTTTACTGTGCATTGCCTGCGCATGTACGAAATGTATCTGTATGTTTTCTCTAATTGTATTAATTATGCATAGTGTTGAACTAATCCTTTTCTCTTTCGCCTCTACAGTTAATGTTAGTCAATATTTTAATGTGTTTTAAAAGGGATATGTGTGCTTTGAGCTATTTCATCCTGTGTTATGTATATTCATTATGTGTGATCCTTTATTTTTTTTTTATGATGCCCCCCCCTTACCCAATGCCTCTACGAGGCCTGTAAGGACTCTTTAAATAAATAAATAAATAAATAAATAAATAAATACGACCACGACGATACCATTGGTTCCGTATGCCTGTCCAACATGCGTTTCTTCCATAAACTGCGCATACCAGTGTTGCCACCAATTTTTTGAATATAGCCTACGTCACGGTCAAAATTACCCTACTTTACCCTACACAAATTTTTTAACTACCCTACATTTTACGCTACGCCTAAAAATATGCACAGTCTGACGATAATACAATACTCACTATGCTTCACTGTACAACATGCAGACGTGTGGGGGCGCTGAAGTCGGTAGCGACTTTAGTGGTTTGAAAATTAGCTTCGAGGAGAGACTAAAGGAACTGAGATGGGAGCAGAACGCGGCTCTTCTATGGGAAGAGCGTTGAGTCACAGTCGAAAAAATAACTAGGAGACTCATCAGAAAGTATACGGCTGGCAGTATAAGCGACATGGTAACAAAGAGCATTAAGTGAAACGTCATAGAGGGGGAAATGATATATTGCATAGCAGCGATGGAAAGAAAACCGGGTCTGAGTAACTATAACGAAAGGGTAAAGACGAAATAAGGAAGGATATATTTTACGATCGCTGAAGCAGAAGTGGTTAAGTGTTTGAAGCGAAGACGGATGTTCTTAGAAAGCGTAGTTATTAATCGAGATTAGATAAAGAAGTAATATGCACGCGCCTAAGGAAAGTAAGGAAACGACGGAGCATGTTCTGATTCAGTGTGAAGATATACACTCAGGCGCATGTTATGGCACTAGCCTACATGAAGCCTTGCGTTTTGGGGACAACATTAGAAAGGTGAACAGGTCGGCGATAGAAATAATAAAACGACAACTGAGGGAGTGGTGGCGTAAAAGCAGGCAAAAAGCAAAAAACAAAAAAAAAGCAGTGAAATTAACTTTAGTCAGCGATAAGGCGCTGAAAGTAGGGCTGTGAATTTACCAGGCTTTTTTTGTTTTGTTTTTTATATGAAGTGAACCTTAGTTCAGCTGGACAAGATTTGGCCGTAATGTAATACTACTACTATTACTACTACTACTACTACCACCACCACCCCTACTACAAATAATAATAATAATAATAATAATAATAATAATAATAATAATAATAATAATAATAATAATAACAACAACAACAACAACAACAACGACAAAAACAAGACGAGCTTGATGTAGTGCAGGTCACCGCCCATTTATAAAGGAGACACTGAAGTGCAGAGGTCCCTCAGAAGCTCACTTCTCGCCGACCAGCAATGGGCCGTCCAGCAGGCCCACGAAGCGGCCGCTAGGTATTCCCCGTCGGTCATTAGGTCGGAGACACCCGCTACACGCTAAGCGGGTCCTGCAGGACATAAATAGTTTTTCCAGTCCAGTCTCTTATGCATTCGCGTAAGATGACTGAATGTAAAAGCCATTTTCTTTTTCTTCCTCTTAGTCGAAGATGTATGATCCCCCGCCCTCGAAAGATGTCCGCACCTGGCGTGGTTTTGCAATGCCGCGGGTATGGGAGGAATTGCAAGCTTTCGGCACCTCGCCTGCCACCGGGGTCCGCCCGCCCGTGTTCAAGGTACGTTGTCATGGGATGACATCCTCATTAGACGGGACATTGGGATATCCCTATGACTTCATGAGGACGCCATGAGGTGACGTTGTTATATCATGATGATATTTTGCACCCCTCGCGATGACGCTGACGGTCACATTTCGCGTTTGATGGCGCCGCAACTTAGGTGCCGCATCAAAGAAATTTAAAAGCCCCTCCACGAAATGAACCAATGGGCGACGACGGAGGTGGAAAAGACCATCCATGAGAAAAAAGTGCAGTGCTGGCACAGCGATATGTGGGACGTGATATCTTTCGTCTCTGCCCTGTGCTGGGAACATGTGAATTACGACAGTTCCAATTTTATTTAAAGAAACATTTAGTTTTCGGAACTCCTTAGAAATGTCACGCTCGAATATGTCGCGTGGATCGTCTACATTTTTCGCTGATCGATGACGAGAAGAACGTGCACATTACCCTATGTCGTATAAGAAAATCGTGTTACCACCCTACTACCCCACGCTGGCAGAAAAATTCCGAAAATACCTTACAAGTAGGGTGATTACCCTACGGTTGCCAACCCTGGTGCATACCCATTAGTAAAGAGGATATCAGCAACGATAGCATTTCTATTGGGTGGCGCGAGATAATCTATGCTATAAGAATCATCGGGCCCTACGCGTTGCAAGCCCGCAAGGCGACGCGGGCTTTGAGGCTGCTCTTAAAGCCGACAGGATTCAGCGATGGCTTGTAGGCGTGCTATGGAAAGGCGCACGCATATGGTGACAGGGCTGTCTTCCCTCTTTCTTGCTTTCTTTTAATCCTTCGTCCCTTTCTCCCAGGGTAGGGTAGCACACCGGACGCACATCTTGTTGACTCCTTGCCTTTCGTTCTTTCTTCCTCCTCCTCCAAAATGAACTTGTTTTTTTAACCACTGCGCGACCTTTGACGACTATTGTCGTCATGAGATTTTCTAACAAAATGACCAATGAAGGCAATACTCCTGATGAACATGAGATGCCCGTCTTGTCGTCCATCCATGAGAGGCATGGATGGATTATTATTCTTATTCAATCATTGAGTGCTAGCTATGTAAGCCATTCGTTATTTAGAGCTACTGCCACTGAACAATGACTGCCGTTACTCTGCAAAATAACCGTTCGGCAAACTCATCCCGTCGTTCTTTCTCCATCTCTTTCTGTTATATGTGCGAACGGAGCAAGTGTTCCGCAGCTTTGAATAGTGACTTTTCGAATCACCCGCGAATCGACTTTTGCGTGCTATTTCATTCCTATTCGAAATTTCGAATACTCGCACACCCCAACGTAAAGAATTGCCCATTCTTCCTGAACTCTGCAGTCAACAGTTGCTGAACAACATTTCAGCATTATTGCAAATCAGTTCAGCGGAATCCGGGAAGGTGGCGAAACGTTTAGGTAAGAGAAAGTTGGCAACCACTGTGCGTAGCGCAAATCTACAATGAAATCTGTACACATTTATCAGACACAATGCTTTTATTTCATGGAATATTCATCCTGGTTCCAGGTTTGATCCTCGGATCAGGAATAACTTTAACAGCGAAGCTGTTTTTGGTCGGAACTGCCTCGTCCGATGGCGTAGCACTGATCACGTGGCGTCACAGTGCGGTGAGAGTGAGGCTAAGGGTGACGGCTGCGCCTTGCCGCAGCCTTCACCTTCAATAGGTGGTGTCCTTCTTTTAATTCTATCTTGCTAAAATTCTCTATTGTGAGGCGCGTCCGTATTGGGGAGAGTGAGGCTTTGCGAAAAGAGTGAGCAAATGACAGGCGCGTCAAGAGGGTCGAGAGTGAGGCCCAGCGGAGGGATCCAGCCGTATTGCGAGTAGTGGTTCAGTGAGTGTCTCGGAGGACTATAAAGTGGAGCGTTGGTTCTTTGTGAGTAAGCACTTTCATAATGGCCAAGACTGCTCCCGAGGAAGAAGCCGCCCGACGTGAGCTTGAGCGAGAGGTGACGCGGGAACTGGAACGTCGTTGACGAGCCAACAGCGATGCTCGCGCAAGAGAGGCCCAAGCTAAGCGCCAACGAAGGGAAGACTTGAAAAAGCATACCACTTGAACGAAGGTCAGTTAAACGAACTATTCAGTTGTACGAACTTTTTTAAATACCACGTCGAAGCGCCATTGGACCCAATACTAACGCGTTTCAGTAAAACAAAATGAGTGCAGAGCACGTTTCAGTTAGACGAACATATTTCGTGACATCGTTCAATGCCTCTCCCATCATATCGATCAGAAGTTGTATGAAGGACTTGGTTCAGACAGCGCTTTGCGTTTTGAGGACTATGTCACGTGTGACTTTTGCGTAGAAACATGCGCCACTATGTCTACAGAAGAGATTGTAGCGAGCGTCCTGCCTCAGTAAGAAGAAGAGAAGGAGGAAGAAGTAGCCCTTTTAGAGGAAGCACCAAGAATTTAAGCTAAAGACGCGCTGATTTATTTGGAAAAAGTGAAGTCCATCACTGCCCGACAGAGCGTTGTGATGGAGAACGTTTATGAAACCTTGGTCACAGTGACTCAATTCATGACCACCGCAGTCCTAAGAACACAGACGCAGCAAAAGATTACATTTTTTCAAAACATGATAAATAAGCAGAAATGCACACTCAAATAAGCAGAATTGCAATAAAAGGATTGAAAGTTCATTGTAACAAGTGATATTTTCTTTAGCTCCTGACAACAAGATGCAACATACCCATTTCAGTTCACCGAACGTTCACTTTGACGAATTTTTTATGGGATCCTTGAAGTTCTTTCAAGTGAAGTTTCAGTGTAGTACGATAGCCTAGAAGGAGGGGCATCAGCTTCGCTGTCTCGAGAGTGTTCGCGAAGTGGAGCGAAGTGCATTCATCCCTTAAGAGTGGTAAGTTGAAGATACGAGATGAGTATAAACATCGCCAGTTACACTTTAAGGCAAAATTACCCGAAAGAGGAGTAACGGAGCCCAATAGGCGCCCACGATGAACGGATAGACCGCTGAGGAGTAACCACAGAGGGATGCGTGCCGTGTGCAAACCAGTTAATCTCCAAAGGCACCAAAGGGATGAACCGTGCGGGAGCTACGTCACGTGTGCAAACCGTTGTCAAGGAAACTAACCGTCCTCCTCGCTCTCGGTCAGTCTTCTCGCTTGTTTTCATGGAGGCGCGTTGGCGGTTGTGTCGCGCTCGGAGAGTTCGACGATTTAGGAACTACGCCGCGGTGCTGGCGGTGCCTTGGATAAACACGTATGCCGCGTATGCGCGGATGCGCGTGCGGTGCTGCTTTTACGTTTCGCCGCACCCATGAAGTTTGGAGCTGGTCTCGACACGCCGAGACGCCGACCTGTATTTCTCCGGCCACGGTGCGCCGGCGTAGCAACGGCACTGCGTCGACACCGGCTGCGAATGGCGGCCGAGAAGACATAGGCCTATCGGATCCATGAATTCAATCTGACTCTAGGCAGAAATTGGCGCTGGATTATTTCACAAGTAAGTGATCATACTTTATTTTGCCATATCTGTCGCTTGCGCGAAGCGCATCGCGATAGTTGCCAACGGGCTCGATCGTGTTGTATATATCGCGCGCACGAAATGCACCGCGAAGGTCGGCTTCGGCGTCCGCTCGCCTGCGCTTTGTGACTGCCTGAAAATTGGCTGCCATTGCCGTCAGTCGCCTGGACGCTCTCGCCGAGGTGATGAGCTGCGGGCTCGCGATATTGGGCAGAGGCCTCGCCGCTGCGGTGCGACTCGTCCAAAACGCATTGTGGTTGCCGTCAACGAGCTCGGTTGTATGTCGCGCGCTTGAAGTGCACCGACAGCTGGCGGGTGCTTTAGCTAGCCGACTTTAGCTGTGCTTCGGAACTCTGTGGACACTTTTCGCCATTACCGGTGGCTTTCCCGTCAATCGGTCGCAAGCAGCTCAGCGCCGTTCGTGGCGGCGGCCCCCGCGTTCGCTCGTTGTACTCTGTCGCTCGATCCAGGAACTTTGAGAAAATTTGTCGCCATTACCGTCGGCTTCCGCGGCGCTCGCTCGAAAGCAGCTCTGTGCCGTTCGTGGCGGCGGGTCCGCGTTCGCTCGCTCCTCTGTTCGAGGTTCGCTGGCGGCAGAAGCAGCAGACGCTCCGCGTTCGGCCCCGCGTTCGCTTGCTCGAGCTGTATACGACGCCGCTCTCAGAGAACTCGCCGACTCGGCGGTCGCGGCGCCTAGGCATGATGGCTGCGGCTGCCGCACTTGAGCTGTTGCGCTATGTGACTCGAAATGCGTTTTCTATTGTGTATGACATCGCGGTGAAAATATTTGCATGCCATATTTTAGACATACGTATTTATTTCACCTTGCACGTATTTGCCATGATGTGCGTGTATTTTCCTCACTGTCACATGTGACTAACTATTAGATGTGAAGCATCTTATGGCGAAGCTTAATCCGGTGGTGGGGGTGGTGGTGGTGGTGGTGTGCCGCGTGGCCTCCCTTACTGCGCATGCGCAAACCCTTTCAAAAAAGATAAATAAAAAACCTCCTTTCCCCCCTCTCTCTCCTCTAGGCATCCCTCCCCGCGGCAACCACACCCTCACTGTGCATGCGCCTCCCCTCCTCTCTCTCCTCTCCTACGCTCCCCCCTCTCTCTTCTAGGCATCCCTGCCCGCGTCGTCCACACTCCCACTGCGCATGCGCGTCCCCTCCTCTCTCTCCTCTCCTACGCTCCCCCTCTCTGGCCTCGCGACGCCGACGCAGGCAGCGTCTGCTAGCGAGTTTCTTGGTTGGAAAAACCGACTGCTCGCGCTGCACAACCGTTCACTGGCCACTCCGTATATATGGCAATGGATTTTGACCTGCAAGGTGGCGCCGGTGGGAGATTTCTCCTGTGCGTTGTTGAACAATAAAAATTCTTAGCGTGCGCGTTAACTAAAAGCGGACTGCGGGTCTCTGTGTCCAGTCGGAGTCTTCCGTCTCTCATTGCCCATTAGCAGCGATTGGCATGTTCCAGTAGGAAACACCGCTCCATCACTGCGTGCTTTGCGCCTCCCCAGTTTTCTCTCCTGCGCAACGCTGCGATGAGCGCCAGCGTCAACGCCACCGCCAGTGTAAGCGTTAGCGCCCGCTGCTTCACATCTACACATGGTTCCCTTTAGTGGGAGATGGTGTAATTTTTTGCAATCTTTTTGTGCAGACGTTGTCCACTACGTGCAGAAGGCTGCGTGCGCTTGTGCGTGCAATGCCAGTCATCTGTCGCTTCCGTTAGAGCAGCTTGACAACGACGACTGTACGAGATATGACAACGCGGCTGGACCTGAATTTGACATCTGGCAGCGAATTCGCCGAAAGAATGCTGAAACTTTATATGTATATAGAAAAATAAAACATTTCATTGTCTCACTTTTGTCTTTCGTTGTTGCAGTGACTGCGAAAGCAGTGAAACAAGCATGACTAAATATTTTTTCGCGTGTTCTTTTCCGCGCCATTTGTTGCTCACTGCGGAGAAAAACACGCGAGAAAATTATTAAGCCTTGCAGGGAGTAACTGTGCAAAATCATCCCTGGGGATTAACGCATCATTTGAACTGAGGATAAAAAGTTCATCCCAGTGGAGCATTTGAGGACCAACCGTTCGTCCGGTGAGGTGCAACTGTGGGGACTAATGGTTGCCCGCGAAGGTGTAAATGTGAGGACAAAATGTTAGTCCCTTGAGGTGCAACTGTGGGGACTAACGGTTGCCCGCGAAGGTGCAAATGTGAGGACTAAATGTTAGTCCCTTCAGGGACTAACTGTTAGACCCGGTGCCGTTAGTCCTTAAGGGACTAATGGTTGTGGCAGCCCCATTAGTCCCCAAGAGGACGAACGGCACACCCTTTAACGCCCTTTTGCCTTAGAGTGTACCATCTGCTCTTTCATGTCGGAATAAAAGACTTATGCTGCGAATAAAATTTCGCCTTATGCACACCGCGCTTTACAACTGCAGAATGTTTGAGACTTGAATTCTTTGAAAGAACCACGCAGCAGTCGTAAGCACTAACAACGTTTTGACGAATCGCAAAACAGGGCTTTGCTCTGAAGCTTCGGCTCCAATGGCAGTGCGTGCCTGCCGTCGGGATCATACAGCTTGCCGAACTCCCATAGCAGAATACCTACAATGCCCTAAAGCGTTTGTTACATCGCTCTGATAGTTGAATCGTTCACTTTTAAGGCGAAAGCATTTTCTGTCTCATGCTCACGTCCGTCCGGCGTCAGTCCGTCCGTCCGTCCGTCCGCCCGTTCGTGTCCGTCCGTCCATCCGAGCCCTGGCACGGTGCGAGGTGCCCGCCGGGGTGCGCAAACGGAAGCCGGTCGCGTCGAACTCTACAGCGCTCGCGCTTTGCTTGCGTAGCGTCGCTCTGCCCAGCCTTTAAAATCATGCAAGGAGGGAGACGCGCGCATCCCGTTCCATTCTGACCAGCCCCGTCTCAATGGACACAGGTGTTCGCGGAACACACTTTGGAATTGACAAAGTGTCCGTCAATTTTTCGCTAAGGCTCTGAGGGCTTCTTTTTGCTTGCAGAAGAACTTGGTTGCCCCTTGCTTGGGGGGATACTCGTAGCACAAATTTAAATGGTACCGATCCCGGAATTTTCGTTATTTCGCAGCCCTTTGGATAAAGGATGAAAGGGAAACACAATTTATTTCATGCAGATCTGTATTATTATCTGTATCGGAATCATTCTAACCGACGCCGTCTCAATGGACAGAGGCGTCCACGGAATACACTTTCGAATTTACAAAGTGTCCGTCAATTTAAGCGCTGGAACGCGGATGGCGTTTGCACGATGCGCAAAGCGCGAGAAAATACGAACGCATGCGAACGGAGGCAGAATAGTCTCGGGTCTCGCTGCGATTCGCGGGAAAAAATTAAAAAGAAAACACGCACACATTCGGTTTGTGTGTTATCCCAGTGAGAGTGTAAAAGAAAAAAAAGACATGGCATAGTCAGTGGAATGGCCACACGCTTTTCGCCGAACACACTTTGGAATGTGCAAAGTGTCCATTTTTTTTTTTTTTGATCGACAGCTAAGAAGCGCTTTTTTTTTTTTTTTTTTAGAAATCCGCACTTTCCAATGTGATACGCCCGTGATAGGCTAACGCTCGTCTTTCTGGGTGTTGAATAGGCACTTTTATTTGTGTGATTGAACTCTCCGTTACGACATCCTGAGATAGCGTAACAACAGTATACGTTGTCCAGAAGGCCCTGACCTTCCTGATCATCTAGTTGCAATAGTAGAAATGCAACGTCTTTTCAGTGTAACCTGCTGAAGTTCCGCTCATATCGTTGAAACAGTGCGTTACCAGACGAAAAACGAGAAAGGAGTACACAGGACGTGCGCTGATTCAATATGTTACTCTCATTAACTCTCCTCCTTTATCAAGGAAAGACAGACATTGTGCACCGCGTTGAACAGAGAGTTCAACACAACACAACAGAAAGTAATAACAATATCTGGAGTTCTACGTCTCAAAATTACGATCTCATTATGAGGGACGCCACACTGGAGGGTTCCGGAGTTTTCGAATATATGGTGTTCTTTAACGCGCACTGACATCGCACAGTAGTCGGGCCTCTAGCATATCGCCTCCATCCAATCGCGATCACCGCAGCCGGAATCGAACCCGCGACCTTCAGGTCAGCAGTCGACTACCGTAACCACTGTTCCACCGAGGCGGACAATGAATGGCAAAAAAAAAAATAATAACCGTTCGGCAGAGCCCTCAGATCC
>JALIZH010024396.1:0-10776 GCA_030522465.1 Rhipicephalus appendiculatus
CCCAGATTTGCGGTGGGCTAAAATAGCGCCGAGGCCTACTCCACTAGCGCCCGTATGGATTTCGGTTGGAGCGTCCGGGTCAAAGTGGCGTAGGATAGGTGGGGATATCAGAAGATGGCGTAAAGAGGCGAACACTTTGCCGCATGCGGAAGACAAAGCCGAGATGTCTTGGTTGTCGGCAAGTAGCTGTGTCAGGGGAGCGATTATGGTGGCGAAATTGTGCACAAAACGGCAAAAATATAAGCAGAGGCCGATGAAGCAACGGAGTTCTTTTCGTGTAGACAGCGTGGAAAAATCGGCGACAACGCAAAGCTTGGAAGGATCAGGACGGACACCATACTTGCTAACAACATGTCCTGAGATGGTGAGTTGGCGGGCGGCCAAATAGCATATCTTCGAATTCAGCTGCAGTCCAGCGTCCGCAAAACAAGTGAGGACACTTGCAAGGCGGCTGTGGCGGGAGTCGAAGTCCTTCAAAACAAATCACAGCATATCCACGGAGTGAATGATGATGAGTGGGCGAAGCTCCGGAGGTTCATCGGTAAACCGCGAATCTTTCGTGAATTTTTGTCCAGAACATCATGAAAGACGTGACAAACACTGTGTGTATATATAGAAATTTTATTAGATGTGAAGCATCTTATGGCGAAGCTTAATCCGGTGGTGGTGGTGGTGGTGGTGTGCCGCGTGACCACCCTACTGCGCATGCGCAAACCATTTAAAAAAAATAAAAATAAAGACCTCCTTTCCTCCTCTCTCTCTCCTCTAGGCATGCCTCCCCGCGGCAACCACACCCTCACTGCGCATACGCCTGCCCTCCTCCTCTCCCATCCTACGCTCCCCCTCTCTCCTCTAGGCATCCCTGCCCGCGGCGTCCACGAACCCACTGCGCATGCGCGTCCCCCTCTCTCTCCTACACTTCTCCCCCTATCCTCTAGGCATCCCTGCCCACGGCATCCACACTCCCCACTGCGCATGCGCGTCCCCCCCCTCTCTCTCCTCTCCTACGCTCCCCCCCTCTCACCTCGCGGCGCCGACGCAGGCAGCGTCTGTTAGCGAGTTTCTTGGTTGAAAAAACCGACTGCTGGCGCTGCACAACCCTTCACTGGCCATCCTGTATATATGACACTGAATCTTGACCTGCAATGTGGTGCCGGTGGGAGATTTCTCCTGTGCGTTGTTGAACAATAAAATTACACCATTTCCCGCTAAAGAGAACCATATGTACATGCCAAGCAGCGGGCGCTAACGCTTACACTGGCGGCGGCGTTGACGCTGGCGCTCATCGCAGCGTTGCGGAGGAGAGAAAACTGGGGAGGCGCAAAGCACGCAGTGATGGAGTGGTGTTTCCTACTGGAACATGCCAATCGCTGCTAATGGGCAATGAGAGACAGAAGACTCCGACTGGACACAGAGACCCGCAGTCCGCTTTTTAGTTAACGCGCACGCTGCGAATTTTTATTCTTCAACAACGCACAGGAGAAATCTCCCACCGGCACCAACTTGCAGGTCAAGATCCAGTGCCATATATACGGGGTGGCCAGTGAACGGTTGTGCAGCGCGAGCAGTCGGTTTTTTCAACCAAGAAACTCGCTAGAAGACGCTGCCTGCGTCGGCGTCGCGAGGCGAAAGAGGGGGGAGCGTAGGAGAGGGGAGAGAGGGGGGACGCGCATGCGCAGTGGGGAGTGTGGCCGCCGCGGGCAGGGATGCCTAGAGGAGAGAGGGGGAGCGTAGGAGAGGAGAGAGAGAGGGATGACGCTCATGCGCAGTGGGAGTGTGGACGCTGCGGGCAGGGATGCCTAGAGGAGAGGGGGGAGCATAGGAGGGGGAGAGAGGAGGGGAGGCGCATGCGCAGTGAGGGTGTGGTTGCCGCGCAGAGGGATGTCTAGAGGAGAGAGAGGGGGGAGAGGAGGTTTTATTTTTTAAAGGGTTTGCGCATGCGCTGTAAGGAGTGGTTACGCCGCACACCACCACCCGGTTAAGCTTCGCCATAAGATGCTTCACATCTAAAAATTCGCAGCGTGCGCGTTAACTAAAAGCGGACTGCGGGTCTCTGTGTCCAGTCCGAGTCTTCTGTTTCTCATTGCCCATTAGCAGCGATTGGCATGTTCCAGTAGGAAACACTGCTCCATCACTGCGTGCTTTGCGTCTCCCCAGTTTTCTCTCCTGCGCAACGCTGCAATGAGCGCCAGCGTCAACGCCGCCGCCAGTGCAAGCGTTTGCGCCCGCGGTTTCACATCTACACATGGTTCCCTTTAGCGGGAGATGGTGTAATTTTTATTAAATGCGAAGCATTTCTTTGCGTACTGCAGCACTTTTGCGTTTCTATCTACGTATCTATCTATATATCTATCTGTCTAGACGCCTACGTCTGGGTACTCTCGTGATGGCCTCCTTAACTGGGGTAGACCAAAATTTGTGTGGGAGGGTAAGAGGTATTGATGAATATGTGTGGCTGGTCATGACATGAATATAACTTGAAAATCCCGTTGCGTACGTCGTCAAACCCATTTCTCCAGACACGGGTGGCTCATAACCGCATACCAAGGGCCGCGGAATGCGGGTATGCGCCGCATGACTTTGACAATGTTTATCTACCCAGGAATGGCGAGAACAGGTATTGGTAATTTAAATGTGAGAGCGTTAATAGAAACGACATCGGTGGCGTTGACACTGGTAATTGCGAGGCGACAGCGTTAAGAAAAACGGACATCGGCGGCGTTGACGCGAGGAATACAAAGAATAGAAATCAGAGCCCCACCAGGAATCGAACCCAAGCATTCTGCGTGGCAATCAAGCATTCTACCACAGAGCCACGTGAGGTCTCGAAACTGCTTTGTAAGAATAGCCTATGCAAACGTAATGTTGGTGAAACGTATGTTGTGGTTGCAGTGCTGGCTATCTAATTTTATATACATTACATACGTACTCCTATGACGAAGGAGGCATGTCGAGTTAACGTCCGTTGTATACTTCAGCGCCATCCACTGTAGTTGGTTTACGTAGCACTATCCAGGGCTACCATCCTGCAAGCTCAAGCTCTACATATCAGCTTACGGCATCTGGTGGTGGCAATACCCATGTTTCTGTCGGCATCGTTGCACAACTGTAAACAACTGGTTATATGAAACATATGCGACTGTTGACCATGACTGTGCGAGCAACATTTGTACATATCTTAACGTCATTTCATAACGTTTCGCTCAATAAAAAAAATACAACCCAGACACCTTACCTCCGGATGCTTCGCATAACATTGATTCCCAAGGTACTTGGGATCTGCCTAATTATTCGTAAATGGTAGCTAGACGTGGCTTCCGGTCCCCCTTCATTATAACAGCTTTATGCTTAGGGGTTCTTGGATGGGTCGTAGCGGGAAGTTTGCAAAGACGAGATCGACGCAGGTTCCTCGGATGGTTGTGGGTTGCATGTGGTCGCATGTGGGTGCATGTGGGTTGTGGTTGCACGAACTAGAGGTGGCTACGACGACGACGACGCGGGACTAGCCCATGCCCTAAGGAACTTCGCCCCTAAAAGGACGACATCATCTAAATAGCACAGGCATGTGTTCCATTTCAGGCCTCTGAGGACGTTGTCCATGAGACGTTCGAAGGTGGCAGGCGCATTACAGAGGGCGAACGGCATCACGTTGAACTCGTACTATCCGTCCGGATTTACAAACGCAGTTTTGAGCGGTCGGCTTCATTCATAGGAACCTGCAGAAGCCAGATCGAAGGTCCAGAGAAGAACTCTGCTCCTTGCAGGCAATCGGGAGCGTCATCGATTCTAGGCAGCGGATAAACATCTTTTCTTGTGATCTTAGTAAGACGCCTATAATCAACGCAGAGTCTTATGCTGCCGTCCATTTTACATGCGAAGCATCTTATGCTCGGGGCTATGTCCGTCCCTCCCGCGTCCATCCCGCGTCCCGCGTCCGCCGTCCCGCGTACGGCCACTTTCATAAAGTAGGGAAGCACTCATTATGCGAACCAGAACACTGTAGTAATATGAAGGCCGTCAACCACTACCACAGTCATCAGAGTCATGGCTGAGAGCACAGAAAGGCTGCTTAGCAATGGCTAGGCAGGTGGTGCCTGTCGCCCAGGTTGACCCAATTCCTTCATCTTGCTTGCAAGTGTTTGGAGGGGGCTTAGTCCGTCCCTCGTTCCCGCGTCCCACACCACCACAGCGCATGCGCGTCCCCTCCCCATCTCCCTCCTCTCCTACGCTCACCCCCCTTTCTCTCCTCTAGGAATCCTCTACTCTAAGGAGCGTCCCACACCCCCCACAGCACATGCGCGTCCCCCTCCCCCTATCCTCTCCTACGCTCACCCCCCTTTCTCTACTCTAGGAATCATCTACTCTACGGAGCGGCGCCCGTGTCCAACATCCCCACAGCGCATGCGCGTCCATTACCCCTCTCTCTTCTAGGAATTCTCTACTCTACGGAGCGGCTCCCGCGTCCCACAGTGCATGCACGTCCCCTCCCCCTTTCTCTCCTCTCCTACATCCCCCCCCCCGACGTCTCCTCTGGGAATCCTCTACGTAGGGGTGCGCACGACAGGTGGTGCGACAGCTGCATACTCCGTGGGGGGCGCCACGGTAGTTCCGCGGTATGAAAATGACGGAGCGCGCGCGCCTCATTCTCTCTCCTGTGCAGCGCCGCGATGAGCGCCCGGATCACTGCCATGAAACGAGAGCGGCGACGTTCCTCCCGCTCAAGCTAATTATCTCCCCCGCTGCTCCGCATCTACACATGGTTCCCTTTAGCGGGAGATGGGGAAGTTTTTAGATGCGAAGCATCTTATGCTCGGGGCTATGTCCGTCCCGCGTCCCCCGTCCCGCGTCCGGCCACTTTCATGAAGTAGGGAAGCACCCATTATGCGAACCAGAACACGGTAGTAATATGAAGGCCGTCAACCCTATCACAGTAATCAGAGTCATGGCCGAGAGCACAGAGAGGCTGCTTAGCAATAGCTAGGCAGGTGGTGTCTGTCGCCCAGGTTGACCCCATTCCTTGAGTCATGGCCGGTAGCACATAGAGGCTGCTTAGCAATGGCTAGGCAGGAGGTGTCTGTCGCCCAGGTTGACCCATTCCTTAATATTGCTTGCATGTGTTTGGAGGGGCTTAGTCCGTCCCTCCTTCCCACACCACCACAGCGCATTTGCGTCCCCTCCCCTATGTTCTCGTACGCTCATCCCCCTCTCTCCTCTAAGAATCCTCTACTCTATGGAGCGGCTCTCGCGTCCCACACCCCCACAGCGCATGCACGTCCCCTCTCTCTCCTCTCCTACGGTCCCCCCCCGTCCTTTCCTCTAGGAATCCTCTACGGAGCGGCGCGCACGACAGGTGGTGTGACAGCTGCATACTCCGTGGGGGGCGCCACGGTAGTTCCGCGGTATGAAAATGACGGAGCGCGCGCGCCTCATTCTCTCTCCTGTGCAGCGCCGCGATGAGCGCCCGGACCACTGCCGTGAAATGAGAGCGGCGACGTTCCTCCCGCTCAAGCTAATCATCTCCCCGCTGCTTCGCATCCACACATGGTTCCCTTTAGCGGGAGATGGGGAATTTTTTTTATCAGTACAACTGGAGAGGCCCAAGGGCTCCTTGAAGGTTGTATTACGCCACGTTCAAGCATATCGTTCACCTGCTTGTCAATGACACGGTGTTCAGCGTGAGAGACTCGATGTGGACGCTTGCGGAAAGGTGCTTGAGTGCCGGTGTCAATGTGGTGAACGATAGCAGACGTGCGGCCCAGGAAAGGTTGGCTATCGTGGAATGACGTTCTGAAACGATTGAGTAGCGCCAAGAGTTGGGTATGCTGAGTAGCGGGGAGTTCAGGGCCGATCGATTGGAGGAATGCCTCAGTTGATGAAGTGGTAGTGGTATCAGGAGTAATGCTGCTGACGTGAGAAGAAGGCGAGCCATCAGGCAAGCGACTGGAGTAAACAGTATCGATTTGCTCAAGGCGACCGATGAGTTCGCCACGGAATGATGTGGTTGGGGAAGAAATCAGGTTCTTTATATAAAAGGCATCACTTGAGTTTTCGATAGTGACAACTGCGAATGGGAGAAGGAAGCTCTTGTGAGAGCCGAAGCCCACGGACGGTATAAACAATGTGATGACCGAGGACTTGTCGTCGGGAGAGAGTGGCACAAGGACAGAGTATCGCGGAGGGATGTGAGTGTCCGCAGCGATGACGACTCGAGGAGATAGTGCCTGCGCAGAGGGCCGGTAAAACATCGGCGCTTCACACAGGGACAGTTCACACATCGGCGACAACTCTAGTTCGCCACGCGCACAGTCAAAGACGGCGTGACGAGCGGAAAGGAAGTCCCAGCCCAAGATGTCATGCGAGCATGGTGAAAAGACAACGAATTCGACTATATACAAAACATTCTGGATGACAAGCCGATCTGTGCATGCCAGAGAAGGTTGCGTGTGGTGCGCAGTTGCAGTACGGAGGGAGACGTCGAAAAGTGGCATCGTAAGCTTCTTTAACTTGCGGCACTGAGCACAGACACGGTTAGTTCATTAGCGGGTAAGTTCACCACTGAGCATATGCACGGTTAGTTCATTAGCGGGTAAAAATCGAGGCCTTGAAGTTTTCGATATGTCCGCACCTCTTGCCTCGGGAACTGCGATGGTCAGTTTTCCACTTTCGTGGGTGTTGGTCGAGGAAGCATAGGATAAAGGGAACGGTGCCGTGGTGAGGGCGCCCGACGCCTGTCGAAGCCGCGGCGACCTGACGACGACTGATCCGTCATGAGTTTGGACGAAATTGAGTGTGGCGGCTCGGGACGATAGGAGCCGTAAGTTGCCTAACCGGCGCCTGGATGGTAATCATGACGACGACAGTAACGCGTGATGTAGCCAGGGAGACAGCAGAAATAGCACATTTGCCTGTTGTCTGGTGTGCGCCAAAGATTAGTTGACGGCGGGGTGGCCCGGTGAAATGGAGGTGGGTCCGGGCGGACAGGTGGGCTCGCTGCGTCGAGCAGGGCCCGCAACGGGTGGTAGAGACAGCGGCGGTCGTCTTGCGACCTCAGCCTAAGTCCGAGGTGCGGAGATAGGCGAATGATGGTAGGTGAAAGGCAGAGCGTCAGAAACTTGCTCCTGTATCGCTTTTCGTGGCGTTGGGTTTAGCGTGTGCGCACTGGTCAGAACGTAGGGCACAAGAGACAATGTCGCGCCACTTTTTCGCCACAAATTGCTGGATCTGTCGCATTAGCGTGGTCTGTCCGGTAGAAACAGCGTCAATGGTTAATGCAGATGTGGTGGTCGTGTCAAGGCTCCGAAGTCGCGTAGAAATGCGCTCTCTCCGAAGCTCTTCGTAACTTTGACACCTGGGTCACTTGGGCGACAGTTTGGGTATTTTCGGCTACGAGCATATCGAAGGCGTCGTCCTCGATACATTTCATAATGTTTCGTATTTTGTCGGTGTCAGACATTTCGGGATTGACAGGACGACAGAGGTCTACAATATCCTCAGTACAAGAGGTGAAGGTCTCGTCAGATCGGTGTGCGTGGCCGCGCAAGCGATGTTCGGCATGGAGCTTGCGAACATCGGGTCGGCCCAATACTTCTGGAAAGCTCGTCTTAAAGGATGACGAAGTGGGAATGTCAGCTTGATGATTGTGAAACCACAGATGTGCCACACCCACGCAATAAAAGTGAAGGCAGACAAGTTTGTCGGTGTCATCCCACTTAGTGTGAGCGCTTGCGATTTCACATTGAGTCAGCCAGTCTACGGCGTCTCGGTCGTCGGTGGCGTTGAAAATCACCGGATCTCAGAACAAAACCGGTGAGAGATGTCAGAACAGGGGGACAGATGGGGTTAGGGCAGCAGGTGGCTGGGCGATGTCGCAAAGCATTGGCGAAGCGGGTGGTTGGGGTAGATGGGGTCAGGAACGGAGTTCCAGGGTGAGGGAACCAGCACCTCCACCAATTGATAGAATGCGTTTAGTAGTCGAGGTTAGGCAGCTGTTTGGTAACGAACAGCATCGAGACATCAGTCAGTGGCCTCAGCTGAACCAGCACGAGCATCAACCACAACCGCCATCTTCGTCGTTCCTCTACCATGACCGTATTTGTGACTGCACTAGGTTCTTTTTTAGGAGCGAAGCTCCTTAGGCCGGCACCCCGCCGTCGCCATCGCTGTTGAAGCTCCCTGGCACGGTGCCAGCTGTGGCGTCTCCCCCCTCACGCGGGAGGATAAACGAGCTTTATGAGCGCTGGAACGCGGATGGCGTCTGCACGATTCGCAAAGCGCGAGAATGCGAACACATGCGAAACGGAGGCTGATTAGTCTTCCTCTCCTTCTTTCTTCGACTCTGCCCTCTCTTCTCAAACCGGCGAACGCGCGAAACTATCGCTTCACCTCTGCCCAGTGGTTGGTTGCCTGGACTATGAAACGCCGTGCGCGCCGAACGCCGCGTGCCTCCCTTTCTAAGGAACTTCGCTCATCGGTTGTATTCGTACGCGGAACAACTGCTAGTTTTCAGACAACCTATCGCTGAACGCGACTTCAAAATTTAATTTTCGACCGTGGTGGTGTAGCGGTTACGGTGCTGGACTGCTGACCCGAAGGTCGCGCGTTTCATTCTGGTCGCGGTAGTCGCATTTCGATGGAGGCGGAATGCTAAAGGCCCGTGTACTGTGCGATTACAGTGCAGGTTAAACAACACCAGATGTTCGAAATTTTCGTAGCCCCCTGCTACGGTGTGTCTCTTAATCATATCGCGGTTTCGGCACGTAATACTCCACATATTATTATTAATATTCAAACTTAGTTGGAAATAAGCAGGAAAAGCGAAAGCGTTCCGCATACGGAATCTCTGCAGTCATCGAAATTCGAAATCCGACATCCGATGAATTACCTCTGTTATTTCTTAGAGTTAGGTATGGACTGCAGCTCGGAAATATTAACTACACGAACTTCGTCATCCCGAGAGTAACGTTAGTCAATGTGACAACAACTTCTGCTTCAGTAACAGCTACTGTGATTTTGTGCACACTCATGCAGCACTATTTTTTACATTAATTTTCAGCGCAGTAACATTCGAATTAAACCACAGACAGTCACTGACACGTCACGGGCACGTCACGGGCACGTCGTCGTTGGCGTAAGCGTTCCATCGCTGGTATCTTTTCCTTGTACGTGCTGAGTGTATTCGGCTCGCACCGTCCCTTCGCAGCCATTTGTTGGGCTAATTGTGGCCTTCTTCATTTTTATTGAACCAGTGGTGAGTAGTGGGATTCACCCAATTTCTGTGGCACATATCCGTTCATGATAACCGTTTTCGGGTAGGGGAGTGAACAAAGAATGGTTTGATAAACAGCTTTGTTGTTAAAAGTATTGTGGCGCGCGTCACATGCCTGCACTGGGGGCCTATATTCTGCGCACGCCCAACTGAAATGAGTAATTGCAGTCCGCGCTCGAAGAGCTGTGCGCACGTCCAACTAAAACTGTCTAGGTGGCATTAGCAAGACGCGCTAGCATGGACACCTAGTTAGGCAGAAGATGTGAGACAGCGTATGCGCATGTGTGTTTGTGTGGGGGTGGGGGGTTGGAATGAATTGATAGAATGATAGGTTGGCCTTGTCGGTTATTCAATATCCACATATTTAAGCAGCAAAGATCGAAGCAGGAATTGTCCTCTTCTCTGTCCTCATTACGCCCGTGATAGAAGACGGAAATGTTCACCTCAGAACTCGGAGCTGCTTCTCTATCGGCCAGGATACAGTAACTATTCGAGGTTATAATACAGGAAAGTGGCGCAACACAGGGCAAGGACGGAAACGACGGAACATGTACAGGCGCACTGTACTTGTTCCCTCGTCTCCGCTCTTGTCCTCTGTTGAGCCACTTTGCTGTATTATAAATATGCACCAACTAGCCCAGCAACAAGCTTTATTAGACTCTGGGAGGCGCAACTGCGAACCGAATATAAAATACATAGAGGATGGCAACCCAATGCCTATGGTAGACTGCGTTCAAGACCCAGGACTACGCGCACAGTCGAACGGGTACAATCGAAAGCCATTAAGAATACTGGATAACGAGGTTCAGCAAACAGGCTCATATAGAGAATAGCGAACGGCAACTATTGCATGAGGGAAGCCAGCTTAATTCTTCTCTTGCCGGCTTTCGTTTTTAGCAGAATAACATACGTAGATCCTCATCTAAACCTCAGAAATCGGGAAAAAGCCAAAATTGATGCTCTAAAAACAAGCTTGAGGGCTACTCATACGAACAGCTAATGACATGCTCTTAGCACTAGCAGTTCATAATACACTTGACGAGCTAATAGATGCTCAGATAATAACTCAATATGAAAGACTAGTGCAAAGCCCTGTGGGAAGGCAAATAATTAGTAACCCCTGCATAAACTACGCAACCCAACATGGTCTTAAAACAGATATATCATATGAAACAAGGCAACATCTTAAGGTGCCACCGCTGCCGAAGACCATGCACCCCGAATATAACAACAAAAGAAGATTGGAACGCTCGAAAGCAATTAAAACTAGATTCTTACACTACACGGATGCTTTGTACGTAGACGCAGCGGTGTATGCCCACCACTGGTGGGGCATGAGCATTGCGGTCGTAGGCGACCATGGTGGCCTAAAGGCTAGTGGCTCGATTTCAATCGCCGGCGTGGATGCTGCGGAAGAATCGGCTATCGCATTGGCGACAACTTGCGCCCAGGCTAAAAATGTAATCAGCGGACTCCATGGCCAAAGTCAGAAATTTTTCTAGATGTTGAAT
>JALIZH010024397.1:0-27601 GCA_030522465.1 Rhipicephalus appendiculatus
GCGGTATGCCTAATCACGTGTCCGCACCTTTTAACGGAGTTTTACTGTGTTGTTAATTTTATCTTTTCGTCATAATGCCATTTCATTCGTGGCACTGATTGTTTTGTCTTATTTGATGCACTGTTGCATCGTCTAATTGTTTGCAATATCTGCCAAGTGAAAGTCATGTCACAAATATACGACTTTTGCACGCGGAAGCTACGTGTTTTGCAGCAAAAGGAAATGTCCAGCATTACTGCATAGGGATAGGCGGTGCATAACTTACAAAAGGTGGGTGTCGCAAGGTTACGTTCGCCGGGAGATATCACAAGAGGCTAAAAGAGCGCCGTTTATTCTTTCAACTAATGCCCCTTTTTCAGTCATTTCTGGAATATTTCGGCCAAATTAACATTCGGCCGCATGTCCTTCCTAAAATATACTAAGCGATTTTGGCTCAGGTTATTAGTCGAGACCCTCCCAGCAGTGTCCCTTTCCGAAGGAACGAATTTCGAGACTGATTGACTGATTAACGTGACTTTCTTGTTCCCTTAATTGCAGGTTCCTACTTATTCTTCAGCAACTTCGAGCAAATTAGAGGAAATAAGGCAGAACTTACCGGTGAGATCCTTACCTGGAGCAGCAAGATAACACAATGCGCAGAGTTTTGGTACATCATCTCTGAAGACCCAGAGACGAGCCTTCAGGTAAGATATCACGCGATGTCTTGGTTTATCATAAAAAGTTAGTGCATTTAACAAACCCTTGGAAGATAAGTGACGCGTACCTTGATTAAAATACACACGCTTACCTCAACTTGCGTCAGAGCTTGTGGCGATATGTCGGTGTACTTGCGCCAGCGATACTAGTTCGTGATACGCTCTTGCTGAATAGTTGCAGCACTCCTTGTGATGAGGCAAGGACAGAGAATTGCAAGACAGGACGGGCGCTGCCTTCCACATAGCCGGAGCCAGCGTCCAACACAGTTGACTATTTTAATAACACAGTTGACAACATGTGACTCCCACATAGTTTTGTGAGTCTAACTCTGACCCCAACATAGTTGGAATCATATTTGCGATGTTTTCAGACCCGAAGGTAATGCTTTATTTTTGAAAGGTATTACATTAAAGAAACTAAATAAGCGCTGTTGTTTGCCCTCGCGAATCATTGTGTGCATATACAGGGTGTTTCAAGAAATGTGTCCACTATTTTTAAAAAATCAGCGAAATGCGGTATTTGCTCGCTGTCTTCATATATGCTTTTTCTGTAGCGGCAGGCATCCTAACATGGTTGAAGACATGATTTGGGACAGTAATTAAAAAAGTTAAATTAATTAACTTTTTAATTAGCGGAGTTAGGTAGATAAGTCCAATGGGAGAATTAAAGTCCTTCATGCGAAGAACCCATTTTAGCTTTGAGATTTCGAAAAAGCGGCCTCTATTAATTATTGTGGCGTAATGAAATTCAGGCAAATTCAACGGCGAAACCGAAACCCAAGCACCGATGAGCGCGACAAGCAGACGACTAGAATGACGTCACTGTTCAAGACAACGGTTACAGAGGTGCAGTTATTCCCTGTTCGTTAACGTATGTGCGTCATGCGTGCTATACTGCAAACGCAGCCCACACACTCACGCCAAGAAGTCGGTTGATGGTTGATATAATGACGTTCACTCATTGTGGACGTCTCAGACGAATGTGGCAGTTCCGCTCTTCCGCGTTTCGGTTTCGGTTTAGCCGCTGAATTTGGGAGAACTTCATTACTTCGCAATTATTCCTAGAGGCCGCTTTTTCGAAATCTCAAAGCTGAAATGGGTTCTTCGCATGAATGACTTTAATTCTCCCATTGGACTTAACCACCTAACTCCGCTAATTAAAAAAGTTAATTAATTTAACTTTCTTAATTACTGTCCAAAATCATGTCTTCAACCATGCTAAGATGCCTGCCGCTACAGAAAAAGCAATTGTGAAGACAGCGAGCAAATACCGCATTTTCCTGATGTTTTAAAAATAGCGGACACATTTCTTGAAACACCCTGTATACAGCAAACATACACACGTAAACATGGACGCACGTACTTGAATAAACGCTTGCATGCACCGTCACTATAGTCGGTGACAGCCTGAGAATAAATATAAGCTCCGCCCACGAAGCCGCATTGCCCTTATTTTACATGCCTCCACGTTGCAAAGTAGTTCCTAAACAATAGCAATGATTTTCGCGCATATAAACATTATCTTGAAATACTGCATTGATATTGAAATAAAGAAACCAAAGCTAGATAAAAGAAATTGTGAAAGCACGGAGTTCAGCGCCAGCTTAATAATATGTCTCTTGTTTAAATCGCACCCCCGCCGCGGGGATCTCGAAGTCTGCGAAAAATTTATGTACATCTCGAAGGCGCTGTTTCTGCACAGTACCTATTATGGCAGTAAAGCAAACAATACCACATTTAGCGTAAACTTTAAAATAAAGAAATTGTTTTTTTATGCTTCACAAAACGAAACAGGGACATCGATCACATTTAATCAGGTCGTTTGTAAATTTTTTTTACGAAACTTTCGCTGCCAGTTTTCTGTATTGTCTGCTGTAACTATGGCAACTGTGACTCAAAGCGAAGAACGGCGAGGTGATCTGAGATTGCCTTCGCGAATTTCGATTCTTGTGTTACCGTAAATGCCGCATTTGAGTATCGAGTCGCCATGCTTGTCATCGTGTTTGAGGTAAACGCCAATGCTTCATTTGACGTCTTGTTTCGACAAAATGAAATCGCGTAGCGTACATGGTGTTTAACTGTGGGGGTCATTGCATACGTCACCATTACGTTCACAGCAAGGCGATGTACGCGGCTTAAGTGGCAGTGACTAGCTTTACGTGGGATTGTTCCTGATTTTGAGAGCTTGCAGTGGCGTTGCCACGACTCCTTCAGCCCTTGGGAATTCAACATTTTTTTTCAAAGCGGGCCCAGTTTCGCTGGAACCGGGTCCGCTGCCTTTAATGATATGCCTGTCTGTACGAAGGCATATATTTCACACCGCGTCAATTTATGACCTATGCGTATCGAACACATGCAGATTAGCTGGGTACATCCGAGCGCTTTATGTGGGAGCCTCTGTGGAGATAAGTTCATTTGTAGCCGCGCTGCTACCATTGGGGCATCAGTGAGACACAATCTTCAACGTGATGATGGTGGGCTGCGAGCACTTATGATGCGACGACCCCCGAAATCTGTCTACCTACAAGAGGTAGTGCAGCGTGGTGCCGGTTTTAGAGGTGGTTTATTGTCTATCCTAAAGTGCCTATCGTGACATGTTGGTTAGGGAGAAAGTCATACCTGCACACAAATAAGTCGTCTCATAAAGAGGTAATGCCCACGAAGTCATGTATTTTCGGTGCTTATCTTACGTATACACAAGCATCACTGCACTGGCAGGCAAGGATCTCCAGTCGTCTCAGACCCGAAGACGTCTCAGAGCCGCACATGCTCGTCTGTGCGGTTTTTTCCGCTCTATTACGTGTTGACACCCTATGCTCACCAACGCTACGCGCGTCACACGCAATCGGCTGTCTGCGGGTCACAGAAAAAAAAAAATTGAAAGACACTTTGTACATTCCAAAGTGTGTACCGCGAAAGCGTGTGGCCATTCGACTGACTATGCCATGTCTATTTCTTTTGCACTCTCAGTGGGATGACACACAAGCCGAATGTGTGCGTGTTTTCTTGTTTAATTTTTTTACCGCGATTCGCAGCGAGACGCGAGACTAATCTTCCTCCGTTCGCATGCGTTCGTATTTTCTCGCGCTTTGGGCATCGTACAAACGCCATCAGCATTCCAGCGCCTAAATTGAAGGACCCTTTGTAAATTCCAAAGTGTGTTCCGCGAACGCCTGTGTCCATTGAGACGGCGTCGGTCAGAAGGATTCCAAACGCTGGGCACAGCGACGCTACGCAAGCAAAGCGCGAGCGCTGTAGAGTCCGACGCGACCGGCGACCGTCTGCGCACCCCGACGGCCACCTGTCTCCGTGCCAGGGCTCGGACGGACGGACGCCATGGACGGCATGGACGGACACGGACGGACAGACGACGGATGACCGGATGGACACGGACGGGTGGACGGACGGACGGACGGACGGACGGACGTGAGCATGGGACATTAAAGGCTTTCGCTTTAAAATCTACGAAACTTCTACGAGAAGTCTTGAAGAAGCAGACGTGCACAGTGGATGTTGTGATGCAAATTCATCTTTTGGTTCGTAATGGCCCTCTATGGCTGAGCCAGTGAGAGTCTTATTGACAAAGCCGTTGGTTTAACAAACCAACACACGAAACATTTAATCAAGAATTAAAGTGAAAAATATATATGTACACAAAACTCCACTCAGTAATAAGTTCACTGCACACGGTAAACCACGCGTAATTGCAACCAAAACGTAAGTTCAAAGATCTAAATTAGATAGTCGAGCTCTAATGCGGCTGTGCGGCCGAGCGGAGAAGAACCCGAGTTCAGTCTGACCAACACACGGATGCTTGACTGGTCGAGTTGGCGTGGGCTGGCTGGCGACGACGATAAAGCGGCGCCGGTGGGCGAGACGTTGAGATGCCAAAGGCAGACGGGGACACGGACGGACGGACGGACGGACGGACGGATGGACACGGATGGACGGACGGACGGACGGATGTACATGGACAGAGGGACGGATGGGTGGGCACGGATGGACACGGACGGACACGGGTGGATGGACGGACGGATGGATGGATGGATGGATGGACGGACGGACGGACGTACGCCGGATGGACATGAGCATGAGACATTAAAGGCTTTCGCCTGAATACTGAACGCAAGTATATCCGAAACTAGTGTGTGTCTGAGGGGCGGCCCTCTTTTCCGCTATGGATCCCAATGAGATGACATCGGAAAGCGACTCTCCTTATGATGAAGTTCTTTCAGACGACTCGCCGCCAACGCCACTTAGGTATTTCCAAAAAAACCACCAGGCCTGCGCGGAACGCGCAGCACAGTCACAGCGAAAGCTGGAAGAGCGGCCTTTCTAGGGCCTTTCTTAAACACTCTTGGGGCAACTACTGCAAGCACACTTGCATGGAACCCACTACACCATAAATCATCATAATTTTTGTGTAATGAGGAAGCGTCCACGGGGCCATTATTCGTCATTCTTCGGAAAAGCGTGGTACCCGCTAGACACTGGTAACGCATTATGTGCACTTTGTTGAAGCTGTGGCTGACGACGATGAAGAATTACGCCTGAGGCTTTTGTAATGGGATGGAGCATTGAACGGCCCAGTCGTTACGCAATTCGCATTGTGTGGCGTCTGGTTGTTACTTCACTGTTCTAAAACCCTTTATTACACATATTAACGCGATTCCTTGCCCGACATGAAGCCTGCATAGGGTCAGTTTGCAAAGCAGTTTCAAGCACCGGCGTAGCTCCGTGGTAGAATAAGAGACTACCACACAGAGGGCCCGGCTTCGACTCCCATTCTGTTCAAGGTATTTTTTAGATGTGAAGCATCTTATGGCGAAGCTTAATCCGGTGGTGGTGGTGGTGGTGGTGCGGCGTGACCATCCTTACTGCGCATGCGCAAACCCTTTCAACAAAAAATAAAAATAAAAGACCTCCTCTCCCCCTCTAGGCATCCCTTCTCGCGGCGACCACACCCTCACTGCGCATGCTTCTGCCCTCCTCTCTCCCCTCTCTCCTCTAGGCATCCCTGCCCACGGCGTCCACACTCCCACTGCGCATGCGCGTCTCCCCCCTCTCTCCTCTCCTACGCTCCCCCCCTCTCTCGCCTCGCGACGCCGACGCAGGCAGCGTCTGCTAGCGAGTTTCTTGGTTGAAAAAACCGACTGCTCGCGCTGCACAACCGTTCACTGGCCACCCCGTATAAAAGGCACAGGATTTTGACCTGCAAGATGGTGCCGGTGGGAGATTTGTCTTGTGCGTTGTTGAACAATAAAAATTCGCAGCGTGCGCGTTAACGTAAAGCGGACTGCGGGTCTCTGTGTCCCGTCGGAATCTTATGTCTCTCATTACCCATTAACAGCGATTGGCATGTTCCAGTAGGAAACACCGGTCCATCACTGCGTGCTTTGCGCCTCCCCAGTTTTCTCTCCTGCGCAACGCTGCGATGAGCGCCAGCGTCAACGCCGCCGCCAGTGTAAGCGTTAGCGCCCGCTGCTTCGCATCTACACATGGTTCCCTTTATTTAGTTATCTAGTTTTTTTTATTTCGCGCGATAGTGGTTACGAACCCCGGCGGCGGCGGCGGCGGAAAACTACAGCGCAAAAACGGCCCTTGTTGTAATCTCATAACGGCTTTCGCTGTAAAACCACCAGCGTGGTAACATCCTCGGCAGTGCTGTAAGGCAACTTATTTTGAGCTGCTACGTTAACGAACGACGCCAAAATAAAAAAAAAAAACGGCGTGCTGACCACACCATGACGGAAGCGGCCATTACGTGTTGGCAAGGACCGTCGCACCACGTTGCACGACTACTTAACGAAGTGTGCCCTGAGGGCATGGTTGCCTAGTTTCTTTAAGCGCAATGAGGTTGTCTTTATAATGCGCACACAACTTCATTTTCTACATACATGGTCTATTTACTGTCGCACTGTGTTGCGCTAACGGGTTATGCTGGTCGCTTTCTTGTTCTCACGCTTCTACTACACCAACATCACTCATCTAAGCGCACAGCACAGCGCATATCACAAAAGATTACCATGTTGCGAGTTCCAAGTAACACACACGCACCCGCACTAGTGGCAACGCTGCTGCCCTGTTTTTTTTTTTTTTTTTTTTTTGCAGGCGTCATGTTGTACGTAGACGCGAACATTCTGAGTTTACCTTCGCCTCACGGCACTCGAATGAACTTGACGACAATCGCCGAGTGTGGTGATCCTCAGGCGATATCCTTCGTGTGTCCGAGCGATGTAGGGAACAGACGCGGTGTTGTTACTTGACGCTGCCGAAACGACGGAACGCGATAAAGCGTTGTAAAATACTTTGAGCTGCTGCCGCTTCAAAGCACTTCAAATGCGGCACAACCACAAACTTTTACTGCATTGAATGGCGACCGGCCACGATGATTCTGTGTACGTATGGATAACAGCAGGAAAGAACTTCTGATGGAAGAAACACACACGCCAGGAAAACTTGAATTGACGCCTCTCGGTCTCGGTGCAGCGGTGACACCGGCACCTCGCCTCTCGTTGCGAAGAGCACCACGTGGAATATTTTAGGGGCGAAGCTCCTTAGGGGCTAGCCTTGTCTGGCGTCCATCGATGTTCCGGCATCCACACTCGTATCACAACACCCGCTACACAGGTGTGAAAAAAACCACCTGCGCCGTGCGTCTGTCCATCCGTCCATCCGTCCGCCCGTTTGTCCGTCCACCTGTCCGTCCGTCCGTCCGTGCGTCCGTCCACCTGTTTGTCGATCCCTCCGTCCGTCCATGCGTCCGTCCGTCCGTACGTCTGCCCGTGCGTCCGTCTGTCCATCCGCCCTTTATATACCAGTCGGTGACTTCAACGTAAACATTATAGAACTTAGGACCTAGCTTCGCCCACTCGTCATCATTAACTTCGTGGAGATGCGTGGATTTTATGGGTTTGTCCTAACCGTTACGTCATAGTAAAGAGCGGCCGTAGTAAGACGCGCATAATACAAATGAACAGCGCTACACTTTACTATTAATTGTTAGCTTGTCACCGACTATAGTGCGCTCAAGCACACTACTAAGTAATGGCCTTTGCAGCGCACGCATATCCATTGCACCCCACGGTAGCGTCGTTCAACAATGATGGCACGTGCCTAGTATCCATCCACTGATGTTACCGACTGGGAAGCCCATTGTGAAACAACGGGAACTAATGCGTCGTTTGCCTCGAAGTAGTCATTGACACCTCTGTGTTACCCACTGATAAAGCGAAATTGCGTAGCATTCGTTAGGCCATTTTTAAAAGAAAACACTACGCGACAGGATGGTTACGTCTATACGGTACCGTTAGAATATAAGAATATAAGAGTTGGTATTGCATGATCTATGCGCGCCTTATTCTTTCAGGTCCAAGCTCTTGACACGTACGAACCTTCCGCCTTTTCCGGGAAAGGAATTCCTCTCTGGGAGCAGAAAGGAGGAAAGTCACTGGAATGGCAGCAAGGTCGAATTGCTGTGCCTCATAACAGGAAGGTGGGGAAATGTACCAACAAGCATTATTGGCAAATATAAAGAGGCGCGCAGTACAGAAAGAGCTTTAATGTTGGCATGCTTTCGCGGTTGCTCGTTTGCTTCAAGTACGTGAGCCTCAACCATGGAGTATGCTGGACTGTTGATAGCCGCATAGATGTTTTATGTTTATAATGCGCGACGCGTCAATCGTCCATATTGACATTCCAGGTGACAGGGAAAAACCCTTCTTAGTTCTTGATGAGCCTTGAAGTAGAGCCCAATACGAGCTATCTATATCGCGTAGTCTTTCGCTGAAGGAATAGACCCGTCAGCTTCGAGGCATTGTGCGAAATATGCGCTAGCTGCAAGGTTTACGAAAGACGGAGAACTGCCACTTTGAGATCGCTGACGAAAGCAACGCATTGTAGTTACACTTCACGCTCTTTTCAGTGAACGTATCTGCTACACAAGTGAATTCGAACGAAGATTGAATTAGTAGCCAGACGTTACAGTTGCTCAGACTCAATGTCCGTGAGCTTTTTTCCATGTCTCCGCTGGATATCACTGGAATTAACAATTGACAGAGCATGAATGTGTCCTTAGTGAAAGACGTAACTTGACGAATTTTTCAGTAACCAAGTTCTTTAACACATGTATTTTTATGCATGCACTCATGAGCACACTGAAGCTTGCATATATTTAGCGCAATTCAGCACACGTAGCCAAGGTGTCGGAATGATATGTTTTTCGTTCCAACGAACAACATTCCGTTCCGTCTCTGTTCCGGAACGGAAAGCAACTGTTGGGTAACGATTCGTAACGGTTTTTATTTGTATACGAAACTTTAAAATTAAAGCAAGGATAAAAACATAGTACTTATTTTTCCTTTCAAGTTAATTGTGAATTGTCTGAGCAGAATGAATGCTCTGCTTTAAAGGAGTAAGCAAGATCTCTGAAAAGGCACGCCATCAAGTGATCTGAGAGACCGGTGCTCAGATCTAATAAACTTCAACCCTGAGATTGCCCTCTCCACGCTGACCTTTGAGATTAGCACACCAATGACTGCGGTTGCCACTCTTGTCATCTTTCCCTAAATTTTAAGACATGATTACTATAGAACCCTTGCCCGAGATATACTAATAACCTAAGTATAGATATACATTAATGCTCAAAGTGCATGACCTCGGTTGTTCCGGATCGCCAACTTTTCCCTTAAACCGAAAACCAATAAGAAATATTTTGCTTCCACTCCGTAACTAAATTATAAATAGTGTGCCGGTTGCGTTTGTCTTTCGATCAAAAATATTGCATTATTTTTGTCGTTTCTCGTTTTTGTTCTGTTCTGACTCTTAGGGTGATGCCGCGCACCCTACTTTATGCACTCTCAGTTGTCCATGAGCTTCAATTGCTCTGGCAAATGTTTGTGTCTTTGGTACTAAGAGTGTGACGGCCAGTTCACACTTGCATACTTATGCTTTAACAGATGCAGACATCTAAGTTTTTAGTAGTTTGCGTTGTCGCTATACCTTCAGCAATGACAATAACTTTCCGGTATAAGAGAGCCTCATGCGAATACGTATGCCTTGTATGTCAAGTATGTATAAACAATGGGATATTCAATAGATACTGCAGTAGATCAGTAAGTCGGGCTAGTTTGTGTAAATTCATCTTGAAATGGTATACTTGCGTTAGAAATACGGACAACAGAAGAAAAGACGGGTTCTGCCATCCATGTTATTAGAATAGTCTTTTCTATTCACTTTATACATTCCATAGTTCACTCATGAAATTCAGTTGATAACGCGCACGTACGGCCTCTTGTCTTGTGTTGGCCGGGTTTCTACAGCAGTTAAACCATTCTAAAACGTATTCAATAGGTGGCTGATAGAATCTTACATACATGTGGTTTAACCTTATGCTATAATTAAAAAAAATAGCTAGCTTTTGTATGAAAAATAAATGTACACAAAACTAGTAATTCTTCTTAGTAAGACAGCAAGGTTGGCGATAACAGTAGCAGAAAATTTTACAGCTATAGTTATAGTTACGAATGCTCCAGACACGTATGATTTTTTTCTTTTTTTTTTTTGCTTTAGTATTCAATGTTTAGCATAACGGGAAATGCGATATCTCTGGCGCCATTAGGCGGTGAAATCGTTGTAATACTGGTTTTATAAAACGATGACATTAGTCAGTGTGTAATGTCCAGTTATAGTTGTCAATATTCAAAACAAGAAGAACAAACACAGCTGCACTTTTCATGAATCTTCATCCATTTCAAGGTAATGTTTGTCGGTACCGCCGGGGATCCAAAGACACCAGGCTACATCGCACTAGAAGATATTTCCATCGTTCACCATGACCGGTGTAAAACCCTGCCCCAAGATGCCGAAGCACTGCCAGCAAGTAAGTACGCTCCATTACGGACCTGTAGTTCGCAACTATCATTGAAAGTCAGATTTCACCTTTGTATGCTCCATACTCTAAAACATATGAACTGAACATCACGGCCTTTGGTTCTCATTTGATGTGTCGTTGTGTGTTCGTATCTACAACGCCACAATATTTAGGGTCAAATATAAAAGCTTTATGAGCAGAAAACACTAAGCAGTTTTACAAAGGGTTGCAAAAACACCAGTCAATAACTGTCGTAAACAGGAAAGAAAAATTAAAAGATGTATATAGCGTGCGCCACCATAAACATGTTTTTCCTCATATTTTTGTTAAAAAAGTCCGCATGCGCTTGTCCAGGAAAGCGCACGCACACACACACACACACACGCGCACACACACACACACACACACACACACACACACACACACACACACACACACACACACACACACACACACACACACACACACACACACACACACACACACACACACACACACACACACACACACACACACGCACACACGCACACACACACACACACACACACACATATATATATATATATATATAAGTTATCTTTTCGTCCACTTTCCTTTCTTCATATTTACATTACAATTACTTCTAATAGCTTCCCCTATGCTTTCCTTGGCATCTTTGTCTGTTAGTTCTCATTAATACTGTGTTTAACAAAGCAAACGCGCCCTTAAGTTTAGAATTCTTTCCTTCATTCAGAACGAGGGTCTCGTTCTGGCAGACTTGATGCCTTCAGGTGGTATGCGAGGGATTATTAGTCAGCTTCCCGCTCGTAATAAGATCACGTGCTACGTGACGCCTACAGGCAAAAAAGAGTGTTCCACACTCGCCGTAACGGCAACAGGCGGCGCTGACTGACGCTCCCACGTTTAAGTACACATATATACCCTATAAAGTGGACGGAGGGATGACGGCCACCGTAGCTCAGTGGTAGAGCATCGGACGCGTTATTCGAAGGTCGCAGGTTCGGATCCTGCCGGTGGCAAGTTATCTTTTCGTCCACTTTCCTTTCTTCACATTTACATTACAATTACTTCTAATAGCTTCCCCTATACTTTCCTTGGCATCTTTGTCTGTTAGTTCTCATTAATACTGTGTTTAACAAAGCAAACGAGCCCTTAAGTTTACAATTCTTTCCTTCATTTATAACGATGGTCTCGTTCTGGCAGACTTGATGCCTTCAGGTGGTATGCGGGGGATTATTAGTCAGCTGCCCGCTCGTAATAAGATCACGTACTACGTGACGCCTACAGGCAAAAAAGAGTGTTCCACACTCGCCGTAATGGCCACAGGCGGCGCTGACTGACGCTCCCACGTTTAAGTACACATATATACCCTATAAAGTGGACGGAGGGATGACTGCCACCGTAGCTCAGTGGTAGAGCATCGGACGCGTTATTCGAAGGTCGCAGGTTCGGATCCTGCCGGTGGCAAGTTATCTTTTCGTCCACTTTCCTTTCTTCACATTTACATTATAATTACTTCTAATAGCTTCCCCTATACTTTCCTTGGCATCTTTGTCTGTTAGTTCTCATTAATACTGTGTTTAACAAAGCAAACGAGCCCTTAAGTTTACAATTCTTTCCTTCATTTATAACGAGGGTCTCGTTCTGGCAGACTTGATGCCTTCAGGTGGTATGCGGGGGGATTATTAGTCAGCTGCCCGCTCGTAATAAGATCACGTACTACGTGACGCCTACAGGCAAAAAAGAGTTTTCCACACTCGCCGTAATGGCAACAGGCGGCGCTGACTGACGCTCCCACGTTTAAGTACATATATATATACCCTATAAAGTGGACGGAGGGATGACTGCCACCGTAGCTCAGTGGTAGAGCATCGGACGCGTTATTCGAAGGTCGCAGGTTTCGGATCCGGCCGGTGGCAAGTTATCTTTTCGTCCACTTTCCTTTCTTCAGTTTTACATTACAATTACTTCTAATAGCTTCCCCTATACTTTCCTTGGTATCTTTGTCTGTTAGTTCTCATTAATACTGTGTTTAACAAAGCAAACGAGCCCTTAAGCTTACAATTACTTCCTTTATATATATATATATATATATATATATATATATATATATATAGATATATATAGTATATAGGTTCACTTCGTTGGTCCATAAATAAAAACGCTGTATATTTCTTTCTTTTGGATGCAGCAAATATAGTATGCTACTGTTCAAGATTAATGTAATATCTTGGAGAATAGCAATCACAGAAGTGACTCCCTGCAATGCAGCCGAGCTTCTGAGCTGCGCTTTCGCTGGTTGGAATTTCTGCCATTGGTCATCTAGGCCTAGCTTGTCTGAAATGTGGTCCTTCGAACGCTCTCCTTCGTCCAACCTTTCGCCTGTCACTGCTCCGGGGAATTCGAAAGGTAAGGCAACTCGCCTGCCTGGCTGTGTGCGCGCTCTATAAATCGGCGTTTACAATAAACGGTATTCTGTAAATTGGTTTTTGCAGCCACACATTCTGCCTGTTGAGCAGGGCTGATGTAAGGCTTACATTGAAGAAAAACGAAATAGTGTGTTACTCTTTTCCGTGAGTACTGATTTGCCACCAGCATGTATGTCTTTACAGAGACGCGTTAACTATATTTTGGGACCCACGACTGTCCAAAAAGAGTTTATAATCTCCAGATAGAGTTCACGCGCCTCTTTAAAGAGAATCATATACTTGGTGAGTCAGGCCTCACAAAAAAAGGTCGAAAGACAGTTTTCTTTTTTCTTAGAGTGTACAGCAATGGAATAAATAACAGGACAGTGCTTTGCTTATTCTGCCTGATGTCAGCTTTAATATCCTTCTTTGGAGTAGCCAATATATTTACATCTCAGTTAAACCAGTTCAACTCCGTGTATTTTATTTTTACTACTTCTTTCTTTCCATTATTTACATTGCTTCATTGCTCTATTTTATTCTTTTCTTCTGGTAAGTACTCGTTCCAGCCGAAATGAAAAGCATCCTAAAGGAAGAATTCGTTCATTAGATCATTGTTCAATGAACGTTCGTGCAGGGATGCGAAAACGAATTTTATTCCGACTACCGCTGACACATTTTCTATTAAATGAATTTCCTGCAGTGTTTCAACAATCATTGCACAATGGTTCCGTGGAGCGTTAGGCAGAGCGGCAGTGCAGCAATGTGCCTCCATTTTTGTAGGCTAACTTACTTTTGTTAATTGTAGAGCGACAGATAATACTTACAATGAGACGCTCTTTTTCTCGGTCTCGTCCACTTTCTAATTTCCCTGGGATCCCCGTTAATCTCGCAGTTTTAGTAGTGCCGCTTCAACGTGATGATATCAGAGGCTTTAACTTGGAAGTCAGAGTATCTGTTTCTAATATTTGAGGCACTAGAGAAGGATAAAATGGGGTCTTGAAATACGGCACCTATCTTGAGAAAATGCTGAGATATACGATAGAAAAATAAAGGCTTACGAACTGCAACGCGATGTAGGAATTTTCGGCACCCGCTTAGATAAAGAATAATTCGGTACCCTCTTAACTACCTTTATTTTTTCTACAAGAAAAAAACATGCACACAAGGCCAAGCACTACGGCGAGTAAATAATTAACCCCCCTTGTTTATACTTAGATCTATCGAACACGTACATAGCGTTGATATATATCACTGCTGATCGAGAACTGTAAGAGTAAAGTTGTTTGCTGAAAAACAAATTGTTATAACGATATTTTCTAAAAGATGATTGGCTCTCCCGTCATCGAGAGTAGATGTAAGCACGGCATGACAACCGACCTCGTTGGAGGTGACGCTAGCCACAATATTACAATGGGATAGTGCATGTTCGCAACGGCACACCCCACCACAGCACACCGTACCATACTGTGCACTGTCCCCACTGACGCGAAGTGTACCTTTTATTCAGGAATTGGCTTCCAATCTGCACAGCCCTTGTTACCTATTCTCTTCGCTTTAATGCCACCCTCAATTACATTGTGTCCACTGACCATAATCCTAATGAGTATCTGTAGGCTACTCGAACTCTCTTCACGTTTATGATTTCGCTCTAAATGTACTCAAGTAGCATGCAAGGTTCCTTGCGGCTTGTTTCAGCTGATTAAATAAATAAGTTAAATAAGTTATATAAATAAATAAATAAATAAATAAATAAATAAATATTATATCCTCCCATTGTAAGGCGAGCGTACTTCCCGATTATTGATTTGCTGTCTCATAATCGAAATATACTCTTAAATTTGAAGTTACCACTACGGTTGGCACTGCGCAGACGTAACACTGCGGCTGTTTTTAGTGGTTACTTCCAGTGACTCGCAAAGCATGCTAAAAAGTGAGGTTTGCTGCGTGCCAGAGGCGTGTTTCACAATCTGAAATATTATGCTATCATGCTAATGGCCCAGGAAACTCTCAGAGAGCCCTGGCATGGTAATCGTCGAGCAATTGTTTAACGGGACACATCCAGGATTAGCACCAACAAGCCCGATAACATTCCTTGTTGAGCGTTGTGAGCATGAGGGTATAGATTTTCTTTGCAGGTCAGTTTGACTTAACGAACATTACATTGCTGAAAACTGCGACTTCGTTCAACGCAGGCAACATAGCGTACCTGCGAGGAACAAGCCTTAACGGCAACCATGGAACAGCGGTACTTAACTCGCCTCTGGTGGGACCCCAGTCGGGCTTGGCTTGTTTCTCGGTCTGGTACCACATGTTTGGTGGGCGAGGTGCCACGTTGTGGCTGAGAGTGGTGAAGTCGCCAGCTTCGAGTGGTGCGCAGACTTCTCTGCCGTTATTAATTCAGCATGGTCGCACGACGGCAGACATTTGGCACAACGTGCGGCGGACCGTCAACCTCGACAGCGTTCACAACAAGGCAAGTAGCACGCCAAATCTCATTCATGCAGCTGGCAGTTTTGTTCGCATATGCAATTCCGGCTGCACTGCTATTTAGCTGTAGCCAAAAAATGACAGCTGATTTGACGACGTTTTACCCCTTTCAGTTAGTCTTTACTTTGGTTTGAACGAACATTTAACACGCTGGTTTCCATTTCTCTCACAGCGTCCTGGCGTGAAATAGCGTATTTTGAAGCCATTCATCTCAAGGCGCTCTGAAGCGGATGCGTTCCTTCTTCCAACACGAATTACATGCTGTTTCATTATTTATAGAACCAGCGAATTGGCAAGCACCGATATCTTACCACTGTCTTTAAAGCGAAAAGTTTACAGCCGTTACACACTGCCAGCACTTGAATATTGGGTACAAATTTCGAGACTAACAAAGAAATTTGACAAGTTTAGAACCACGCAGCTTGAAATGAAACGAAAGATCGTATAGGCATAATATCAAGCACTAGAAAAAGAGCGGTGTCTATCAGGGAAGAATTAAGGCAAGTTGACGTCCTAGTTGACATTAACAAAAAAAAGTAGACGTGGGAAGGTTAATTAATGAGAAGGACAAACAAGTGATGGTCATTTATATACACGAAATAAGTGCACAGATGGTTAGTTGGGGTGATCAATTTCACCAACTTCAAGGGTTCATACGAAATGATCTCTCGTAGGAAGGCGCAAACTGGGTGTCATCGTTTTAAGCCTTCGTATTGCAATAGCCATAATATAGACTTACGAAGACGACGAATATGATGATGTGACTTCAAGGCCCTGTGTGTTGACCAACTTTTGCGCATATTTCGCAAAACAAGAGGTTATCTTGTTTGAAAGAGGCCGCTACTCCAACTCGACAATCGAAACAGCTCTCAGTTTTTTTCTTTTTTGTTGAATCACAGCATTGTGCAGTTGATACGCCAATAAAAAAGTGCGCGAACGGCTATATTGTCACGCGTACTTTATTATGATTTCACTTGCAAATACCGTTAGCAACGCTCGGCGCAGACCGCACTACGATGTTTCAGAAGCTTCGTGATTGTTTGATATCATTGCGTTAAGATTGGACGCAGTACGCGAATTGTCAAGTTTGTTTGACAGCTTACGCAGCCACAAGCGATAGCGCTGGAATCCTCAATGGCAAATGTAAAAATGCCCCCACCTCCCCGAAGGGAATCGTGAGGAAATGCGAATGCATTTCGCGCGCGCTTCACTCCATTTATATATGGTGGTTGTGGTTCGAAGAAGGAAAAGGCGCCTAATTTCTGCAGCCCGGTCGGGAGCACGGCGCAGCGCCTGTTTTTTTTTTTTCATTATTCACTATTTTTTTTTATCGCGGGACCTCCGCCGAGCTCCCGCGATGCGAGCGCCCTCACGCACCAGAGCGCGCTCCTCCTCTCCACTTCTGCCATCGCCTTGAGAGGCGCCCAGCCAGCGAACTGTCGAGAGTGAGGCGCGATCGGACGGGAGAGTGGGGCGCAGGGAGAAGAGAGAGTGAACGGCGAGAGAAGGAGCGGCGAAGTGCTACACCTACCCTCTCCTACACTCTCTCGCACCACATGTTCTGGTTGCTAGGGGCGAGGATAAGCGCGCGCGCCCGCAGCTGTTGCTATGGGAGAGGGAGTGAGAGCGGAGACATAACACCTGCCGGCGCGCGGACACCTCCTCAACCTATCCTCCTCCTCCTCCTCCTCCTCCTCCGCGGACAACGCCGTACAACGCCGGACAACGCCGCCTGACATAGCCCGGCTAAGAAATGCATTCGCATTTAAAAGGTCGGCGTGCTCTGCCGCTTGGCAGATCATCAATGGCTGACGGACTGTTCGCCGCAATCAGTGTACGGCATCTATTGCTTCTACCAGCGTCATTCAATTCTTCTTATGTTCCCGAAACTGCCCCCTATGTTTCATATGGAGACAGCTGCCGCCGCCGGGGGGCGCAGCTGTTCTTGAGAGGCGATGCGAAGGCTGCTGTCGCTGGGGTTGTGTGTGGAACAGCCTCAGTGTTCTAGCTTTCGAACCTTCCGCGACGGTCGCTTTGCTTTCACGCTTATACTTGTAGTACTCAACATGCACAAATACCTGCCTGAACGCGTTTTCTGTTTTAACATGAGCACCTGGGAGGCAGGGGCGTAGCCAGAAATTTTTTCGGGGGGGGGGGGGGGGGGCACCACCTTGATTTCGGGAGGGGCACCTCCTTGAAATGATAATTTTTTTGCTCTGTATGCCATGGCGAAAAAAAAATTTCGGGGGGGGGACACGTGCCCGGTGTGCCACCCCCTGGCTAAGCCACTGCTGGGAGGGGAAAGAACTGCTCAAAACATGCAGCTCGCGGCGCTATCAGCCAAAAAAAATACAAAAATTCGGGGGTTTACGAAAGAATACCACCATACGATTATTACGAACGTTGTAGCGGGGGGACTTATGAAGGACTTTTGCACCTACAGTATTTTTACATGTACCTAATTCTCAGAGCACTGGGTTTGTTGTATTTCGCTCCCATCGAAATACGGCCGCCGTGGCCTGGCAAGCTACGACACTACGATAGGTGCAGCTTTTTGTTATTCTCGCGAAGTTAAACACCGTGAATTCGCAGCAAAGTGCCAGCGATGCCACTCGAAAACAGAGGCAAAAATGCGAGCTGTTACATGCCCATTCGCCCGCCTCAGATTCTCAATTTGTTAAACTGTCAGCAGTATCTAAGAACTCCTGGCTGCATCTTTAAAGATCAAATCAATCGAGAGTAGGTATTTTGCTTCCTTTAATACAAAGCTGTTTACAAGAGGTTAATATATTCTAATCTCACCGATGTGGATATTTACACCATGGTCGGAAATCCGAGAAAAAACAAGCTTTGTAATTCAATAAAACAAAGTAACTACAGGTTGCTTGTGCAAAAGCAAAATACTAGTACGGTCATACATTAATTTTCGTACACAAACCATATACACGGAGCACCAGCGCTTCAGGACACGAATAAGTTCTTTAAGCAACATGAATAATGAACATCCACACATGGAATATGTATTAGGTAGCCGGATTGCCTTCAGCTCTTTGAGTTTTTTACCATCACCTGCTGGACATGAAGTGCACGCCTTAGCTCGCATCTGTTTGTTTGTGACTCACGTGGTCGTTTGCATGGTGGTCGCATTGTCGATGAGCGGGACCGGAGTTTGCGCTTCGTGAGATACGAAGGAACTCCTTCAAAAATTCTTGAAACGGCGTCAGCCTTCAGCGTTGGCTTGTCGCGATTCAGGGACACGGATTCGCCGTGGATATTAAAATCATACGCAGCGACAATGTCCGAGGCGTCGAAATGCTTCGCTTACACACGTATATACTTCGCCTCAAAGTATAAGTCGCCAATTCCATGCGGTGGTATGGCCCGCTTCCATTTCTCGTGCTGCTGCTTTTCTAATGTTAAAGAGGACAACAACATCCTTTTGGTTCCCTTGTAGCAGTAACGGCACCCCGGCACACAACACGTGTTAGGTATCCTCGTCCTGAGACAACGTTTCCGCTAACTTCAACAGCATCCAGTAGCTTGTCTCGCCCTGCGCGAACATGTTAATATGCGGACGGCACGGACGATCACCTCTGTGGCTCAGCGGCGCCGCGTTGCGGCATTTTCGAGCAGCGTATGAAGCTCGCCCATAGCGTGACAGCGAAGTTTCGTGACCATCAGAAATACTGAATAACTCTGCTTCTACTTTTAATTTTCGTGTTCCGGGTACGATTTCACCCAAATAAAGAGTTTTTTTCTTGAATAGACCAAGTGCCATTTCTTTGCCGTCAGGACCACGTGACAATATCGCCCTATAGTCGAATGAAATTAAAACACGAACACTTCGCAAACGCCACGAGCTCGTTTTTTTTTAGTGGTCGAATGTACGCTTTACGGCAACTTTTCGTCATAATCATGAACTTACCTTTTTATGAATATGGCATTAATTAAAAAAGAGGCATGACAAAGGCCTTGCCAGTCTTTTCCTACACAAAGAGCGATAATGGCTTTACTAAACACTCTGGATATGCTGCCCAATGGTAAGCGCAAGCAGCCTTAGCTGGGCGTATGCTCTACAATACCATTTTTTTAATTCAACGTAATGTTTTGCAATTTCAGTTTGCTGCAAGAATGTTTGCTACTTCATTAAACCGTCGCATTTGAAATTAAACATCTGTAAATTGTGGCAAGCTTTCTCTAAAGACTGTTGACTCTTTACTCCACTTGTGAAGAGCGAACAAAGTAAAAAGAGACAAGTTGAAGTGATGCGTATGTTTTGTTCTCCCTATTTTTCTTTTTTTGACTGCTATACAGCTCGTATTCGTCATATCAAGCAGACAGCTTGTGGACAGCCAAGTTGAGCTGGCTCTGGGGCCTCTGAATTTAACTTCTGGAAAATGCGACGTGCTTACGGATGCTCACGGTAAGTGGACTTCCGTGCCCATTATTGTCTGGGCATAACACCTCCAGGCTCAGTAACATTTCCGTTTCAAAATGCTAATTGTTCAGCTATGCCTGCTCATTACTGTTAAAATGTTTACTCCAACTCATATTAGACTGCATGCCACTGTGACCAAAGCAATTTCGCGAAATGTACGCAAATATCAAGTACACAGCAAACGGGTTTGAGCCTTTTTGGGAGTTTTGGGCCCGGCTCTTAACTTGCATCCTAAACGTACTACGCAAAACCCCCCTACCACAGGAGGTTTTAGGGGGGTACGCAGGGCAAGATGGCGGTGCCTGTTGAAGCGACAGCCGTCCACTTCGAATCTTTCCAGCCGTCGGCCTGCATTATTAAACTCATTGATTCCCAAATAATGCTGGTATTTGATTTAGATTTGAGCAATGAGGCTTCGCTAAGCGTATACTGCCGATAAAAGAGCTCCGTTTTCGAGATACACAGTCGATTTGCGGTGCAGAAGGCTTAACAAGGTTTGTTTACAAAGTAAACGGAGTCAAAAAGAGGGAATTAAGGAGGTAACTTTGGTGTTTTTTATTTAACTCATTTCGGGGGTTCATTGGAAGTTTTTTCTGCTTCTTTTGAGAGCTTTTAAAACGCCCCTTTATACGCGGCACGAGAGAGGGCGAGAAAAAAAAAAAGGTATATCAGGCACTATACTAGCGTTTTAGAGACATTTCTTGCAACCATTCATAGCTAGGACATATTAGAAAATGGACATTAATGTATTCATGCACATACATGACATATGCATACAAGCACGCACGACACAGGAATCGAACTCGCGACCACACGCACTCAAAGCAAACATCATATCCATTACACCACAGCGCCACAACTAGCTTGAGCAGTTTTACACGGGGGTATATATCTAAGAAGCGGCTACTAACCCGTTGGCGACACCTCGAACTTTTGTTCTCGTAGCATCGGCATGTGTTAGCGCTTTCGCAAGGCCAGTACATAAACTCAGGCGCATCACGAAGGCCAAGGTAAACACCTTCAGCTTCGAACTATTCGGTTCGTCGTGTCGTGCCGCTAGAAAAATTGTAAACGTGTGCCCTCTTGAGTACTTCGACACTGTTTCACTCGCCCGAAATTCGTGGATACCAGCGTGACAAAAGGTATCCTCAGATGGCCGAAGATATGTGCATTCCATGGGCGTATGATGTGGAGCTATTTTCGTTGTTTATGCCGCGAGCTGCACGCGTCCCATGGCAGCGGCGTGTTCTGAGCTGTATGACCGCCTGTGTTTTCATTGATGGGGTGTGTGCCTCCCGCCGCACGGAAGCCCTCAGAGACGTGGACGAAACACTGAGCAACACATCTTTATCATTTCAAAACACTGTCAGCGGCCCCTAAGCGCGAGCCGCGAGCGTGCCTTTGTACATCGTTCTCGTCATCCACCGGCGCGCTCACCGCTACGACTCCCATAGCATATAAAAGTTACTCACGCAGATGCCCACAAGCGTGCGCAGGGTGCCTCTTCAGGTGGAAGGGGGGAGGGGTCGAAGGCTCGTCGCTGCGCCCACCCTCCCTATTAAGTCAGTGCACGAGGCAGACTCTCCCCCCCACCCTCCCCGTGTGCACGCCTATGCAGATGCCCGAGTTACAAGGACATTGTAACGCGCCTACACTAAGTGCATTTATTGCGCGCGTACTCTCACGAGCCAAACGGAGGGGCAGCAGCGCCTTCGGATTAGCTGAACGATAATCTACATCCACAATTAGCACTTATTCGCAACTCGCACTTTCGCGGGGCACACAGTGATTCTCTAACTCAAATTCAGTATTTAGTCGCTTTCACACTCGGAGACAACCTACAATCTTACTACTGTAATGAACGCATTGGCACCAACCTCTCCTTATATACATTTAACAAAAAAAAAAAAAGAAGAGAGAACAAAGAGACAACGCCCTCGCCTACAATCTTACTACCTACAATCTTACTACGACTACCTACAATCTTACTAATTAACTTTCATTGTTAAACATCACACAAATGCATTAAAGCAAATGCGTAAGCATGCCCCAATGTCAAGTACAACCACCACAAATTAGCGGTGACAGGTCTCCCGTTAAATAAAAAAGTTAATGCACATGCACTTCGCTCTTGTGAAAGTCCATGTGTATGTGGCACTCCTCTTGCACAAATGACGTAGCAAGAATAAAAAAATGTAGTATTGTAGTCTTCTTCAACGAAACATCTGTGATAAGAATGATAAGAAAAACAGTGTTCGCAATATTTTATTGGAATCAAAACAGTAGCAGTTCTCATGTCAGTGTAAGCATATGTATATTTCCATCTTCTTGCACAGAACCTACACCCAATACAAAACACTAAGAACGTATACAGTACACCCCAAGCACTATATACATAGGTCGGCACTTTAAAGGAGTACTCACTCAAACTCACTCACCACAATTTTGTCAGCCTTCGCACTCACTCACGTTCACACTCACGTCCACTCACGCTCACGAGTACTCACTCACATTCACACTCACCTCCACTCACACTCATGAGTACTCACTCACGTTCACACTCACGACTACTCCCGCTCGTAGGCACTCACTTACGTTCATACTCACGCCTACTCACACTCTTAGGCACTCACTCACGTTCACACTCACGTCCGCTCACACTCATGAGTACTCACTCATACTCAACTCACCACGTTCAAATCAGTGTGAGTGAGTGTGAGTTGAGTGCACTCATGAGTGAGTGTCTGAGCTATGGTCGCCGTGTTTCTCTGTGCGGCATACCTACTCACGCTCATGAGTTCACACACGTTCATACCCACGACTATTCACGTTTATACTATTCACACTCATGAGTACTCACGTTCATACTCACGCGTACTCACCCCGAGTTCTGACTCACGTCACACTCACGTCCACACACTCCATGAGTACTCACGCACGCACTCACGTCCACTCACACTCATGAGTGCACGCTCACTCCACGTTCACACTCACGCCCACTTACACATCAGTGCTCACTCGCGTTCATACTCACGCCTACTCATACTCATGAGTGCTCACTCACGTTCACACTCACGACCACTCACACTCATGAGTTCTCACTCATACTCAACTCACCACGTTCAAATGAGAGTGAGTGAGTGTGAGTTGAGTGCACTCATGAGTGAGTGTGCTGAGCTATGACTATATATAATTCACAACAGTAAAGCAACATGAAAGTAGTGTGGCAAATCTCATCATAATGCACACTGACATGTGCACTTCACAGTGCTAGTATGTAAACACAATCCAGAGAAATGGGATCTACAAGGAACTTGGTGTCAGCCTGCACATAAGGCAACTAAGTTAGTACAATAAGGCTAGCATTACTTTTAAGAAATATGCAACCATGCAGGGAGGCATGTTGTAGATTTTAATTGAATTAGTTTGCCCTATGGCATCAAAACATGTCATACATCATCATACAGTTCGGTTTTCTGCAGAAAAGTCCAAAATAGACCTGTGGTGTTGATTGTAGATCCACTTACCACAATTTGTAAAGGCGTTTAGCCATGCCAGCAAAATGACAACATTGCATTCATATATGGCTGCACATACTTACTCACAAATATCTGAAAATGAATGCAGTGTTCTAGAAATATACTTGGGAATTTGTCGCCATTATCACACAACTGCAATATACCAATACTTCTATTATACATAATTACTACAGCTATGTTTACAATATTCCCATGCCAGCCACTGTCATCTGCAACCTAAAAAGTTCATCTTTAATTCCTCACTTCATGGCATGTGCATAATTACCACATTGAAAGTTAATACCACTCCCATGGCTGCAAAGTCAACTTGAAATTAGGCAATCACATGCCTAAAATTAAAAATTTCCTACAAGTAGTGGCTGGTGGCTTGGCATATTGGATGTGGTTGAATAGAATTTGACCACGAATCTATAGAGCCTGTAAAGCAGTCAGGAATTGAGTTCATAGTTAAAGTGTGAAAACAAAACAGCAACACACATAGAAATAGAAATGAAGGGAACAGGACAACACAGTATTAGCAACTGAAATTTAACACGTGTATGGCATTTTTAGTCACGTTCATACTCATTCTGTGAGTGCATGGTTCTTTATTTTTGTAATTTTTTCGCACTAAGTGTGTATATCTTTCTGTGGTTTGCATTACACTTCAGGTCCTCGTTAGTGTAGAGTGAGGCACAGGGGAGTGTTCCCAAAATACAGTGTCTTGTACACAAACAAGTGGGTGAGCAAGTCTTGCAGCTTTGCCAGAAATGTCTTCCTGAAAATAATAGAAGTCCATTAAGCTTTCCATATCCAGAAATATGAATGTCTTGGCAAAGACTCACACTTGACTATACTATTGCAGACCTTTAAAAAGAACACAAAACAAATGCAATAGTGAGATGCTGCTAAGTAGTTTCTTGTGAACTATTCACTTAAAGTACAGAGGGCAAAGAGTACACAACTGCAATGAAATGCGAAACAGCACCAGAAGTGTACTTTTGTCCTGTGTACCATCATTCAAGTAGTTTTAGCTGTCAGTGAAGTTAGCATTGTAGTGTAAAGGTGTGCAAATTTTAGTATGATTAACCTTGGAGTTAAACGGATTTCAATGGAAGCGTAACTGCTTGAGGCCCACGTACTTAGCTTTAGGTGCGTGTTAAAGAGCCCCAGGCGGTCTAACTTTCCGAAGTCCTCCACTAAGGCGTCTCTCATAATCGGATGGTGGTTTTGGGACGTTACGCACCAACAGTTATCACTTACAACACATGCAACACTAGCTTCTTCATCAACCACAGCTGTTCTTTTTAGGACTGAAGATTGGGCGACTTGGTATTGATTCATGGCAAAATTAAACAGTGCACTTGTAATGACGACAATAGAAGACGTGGACAAAGTACCAGCCTGTTTACCTTGTCAGAAATTGTGTCAACAGTCAGAATACTGTGTGCTGATCATAAACACTATGGCAACAAAAAGTAAAACAAAATAACCAGAGGGGAAGGAACAAGGTGATTCAACAACGAGGTTCAACAGATTCAACTGACTTATATCAATGTGATTAAATTAGCCTTGCACAAGTGACACATCTCCTAAATTCCATAAATATGCACATGTAACCTTGGGCAAGTTCTAGTGCTGATATGTGACTAATGAAGTGACCATACCATAAAATGCATGTGCTTCAGCAAACACACTGTAACTAAGCACATGTCTTACACATCATATGGCCATCATAATGTGTCATTAACATGACTTATTCTTTCTAGCTAAATGTATACAAGTTCATGATGTCAATGCGCCTTGATATGCAATTTAATTTTTTGTGTAGGAGACGGACTAAGTGCCCAAGGCAAAATTGTCGTCAAAAAGTATTCTTACTTGCTCATAATCTGCGCATAACAACAGAATAAATAGAAAACAAATCTGGCCTTAATGCACGTTTTACCACATGACAGCGTGATAACAGCTGTCTTTTTTTTTTTTTTTTTTTTTTTTTTGCTTCAGTGTATACTCCCTGGAAGCACTGCTTCATTCATGCTTTATCGCAAGCAAGGAAATTATGTCGTACAAACATTCAGTTTTAAGGCGCACTCGCTTGAATTGCCTGGCCACGCCAAGCGGTCAGCCAATTCGAAACACGTATCACACATCGTTGTTATGCGAGCTTAATGACCTTTCTTTTTTCGCTTTACTTTGCACTCTTGACGCGACGCAATATGCAGAACAGCACCTACTGCTGCCCAAGCGACAAGGACGCGCAGAGAGAGGAAACATAAGTATTACGTACCATTTGTGTTCCTGAATGTGCCGCGAACGCGGCGCGCCCATCAGCTGCTGCTCGCTTGAGTCACCGGGCCATTGGCACACCATTGCACACGCAGTGCATGTTTGCACTGTCGTCAAACCACACATTTCACGTCCCGCGACGAGAACACAGTAAGGCTGCCGGCATGAAATGTGCACACATGATCGACGCATAGCAGGGTAGTTGAAAGGCGTCCTTCACAAAACCGACGTTATCCCATGACGGCTCCGCTTCGCTATCACTCACGCACGCCGCTGGGGCCAGCCTGCGGTAGTATTCGCTGTCATTTCGGAACTTCTCGCGTTTCTCGCGGCTCTCTTCCCGCGTTTCTTTCTTTTTGCTTTCTTTTTTCCCCTCCGCGCGAGCATGCGTGCGATGGTTCCTCTCTTATCGCCGCCGTTCGAAGGTCAAGGGCATTTTTTTTCGCTTCGTCCCTTTCAGAGCAGCCGCTTGAGGAGAGTCGCGTTTTTTCTTTTGTTTCTCTTGTTTTCTTTTTTTTTCTTTTTTTTTTTGCGCCGGGATTTTTGAACACCGGATCTTATTCCGTGCGTTGAGGCACACCGCCTGTGCCCAATTCGTCATCCAAAAGGGTATACTGACTGTGCATGCTGTGCCGATAGGCCCACATCGAGGGTGTACACGCTCCTACTTTTAGTTTAACTTCGATTTGATGGTAAAACAACATAAGCGAAGTTATGCTGTGGTCGAAATGCCTCGTGAACCCGAGCCCAGGGGTAGTGTGCATTCCGTACAACAATGTGCATCAGTCGACGAGACGAAGAAATCGTTGATTAGCACGTTCATGAATTTATTTAGCACTTTGAGAAACACTTCTTTCGCCCGCGCCGTTGCATACATGCCCGCCAGCACTGAAGGCACTACAGCTTCGGATAAAATAAAGGGAAGATATGCCCGAGAAAGTGAAATAGGAGTTTTCTGTTCTTGAACTCCATTTGACAAAATGGCGTCAGATCGTGAATTTACCTCCTTTCTTCCACCTTTTACCCCCATAATTTCTCAAGGAAGTCAAATTGAGGACGCAGAACTTTATTACACCGATCTTAATACTCCCTAAGGGAGTACGGTCCCAAATGAAGGTAGTATTAAGCCCTTAAAACGCCCAATTCGGCTAGTTTGCGTTTACAGTGTATTGTGTGTTTATCAGAGTCCGCCGAGGTAGTGTCGCGGGTGTACCATGCACTGTTGCTGACCCAAAGGTCCTGGCCGTGGCCGTCGCATTCAGATAAAGGCGAAATACTAGAGGCACGTTAGGGCACGTTAAAGGGCACGTTAAAGTACGCCAGATGGTCAAAATGTTAGGGTCCCTCCACCACGACGTGCCTCCTAATGATATGGTGGTTCTGGCTCGTAAAACCCTAGACACAACTATTTTTGTTATACTTCACGTATTGATAATATCGCGTATTGATAACGTGGCTTGACCATCCTTGTACTTTAACGCGAGGGAACAAGGACGTGCAAACGTGCGCAATACCAAAGGTTGCATTAACTGCACTCTTTGTCAATTCAGTTTCGCGTTTCTTCGCGAAATTATTCGGACTTCATCACTTCGTAAACATTAGGAACGGGGCCTTTTCGCAAGCCAAGGCTGATACCAAGAATCAACAAAACCAATTTTCGCATTGTATCAGAGCATGTTCCTATTCTGGTTTAGAAGTTAGTTATGTGTAGCAATGTGTGCTCATTACTCTTAAAATGTTTCCTCCGACACATATTAGAATGCGTCCCGCGGTGACCAAAACAATGCCACGAATCTGCGCAAATATCTAACCGTGTGTTTTTTATCAGATTGTCGCGCACATTTTTGAAACAGCCGGGATAAAAATGACTATTCAGGGATGTGATTGTAATA